>CM021703.1:264000-335618 GCA_011074415.1 Stictonetta naevosa
TTAATTAGTTCTTGGCTTCAGTCCTAACCCCCCTTATCCAACTTATCCTTTTTAAACAAGGCTCAAGTTGTTCCTGTTTCATTTCTCAAGGCCTGTCTCGTCTTCTCCCTCCTCCTATCATTATTTATGCCTTCCTTCATTATATACACGATAATATTTGGCTATGAATCTCTCATCCCATTACCAAGAAATGTTTCTTAACCCTAACACAAGCACAAAAGAGGCAGGGGAATCAGATGATAAAATGGCTGCTGAAATCTTGAGTCGTAAATGAATACAATTTTAAAAGCAACAGCTCTCCAGAGAGTTGGTGTTTTTTGATTGTTTGTTTGGGGGTTTTGTTTGATTGTTTTTCAAAGATTGGAGACAGGGATCTAAATCTCTGTTACTGCATGACCAACACTGTAATCTCTTTTGCAGAGGAAGGCTATAAGTAAGGCTTCTAAATATGTATCAGAACTCCCCCAAATCCATCTAAATGGAAAGAAACCATGTACTTCCAAGTGAACCTGAGTTCTCAAAACACTAAATTACTATTTCCAAATATCAGTGTGAGGGTACTCTATCTGCTTGGCAACAGGGTCATATTTAGGTATCATCACAGTACAGGCACCTCAGCCTCTTACTCCACAGCCATATTATTTCCCTGAGAGACTGACTGCAAAAGGAGACTTATTGCTTAATGACCACATGGACATCAGGGTTCTTTTAAGATCAATAACTGCTACTTCTTTATTGATGACATAACTTCATCTCTCTCCTACTGAGGGCCTAACTTCATCTCTCACATTGAGGGCGTAACTTCATTATCCTTGTTGCATCCCCATATTGAGGACAGGCTCCCTTATACTATTCGCCCCACAGTAGTACTTTTCCACTAAATATTCGTTGGTCAACAACTTCGCCCGGCAACCAGCAAACACCCAGAAACTTCCATGTCTTAACGGCTGGAGAACAAGCAACCCGAGAAGGCAAGGAGTCTCCTGAATCACCCTTCTTTGTTTCCTCTAAACTCTTTACATTCCTGATGGCCTCATCGTTAAGAGTCCGATGTTATCACCAACCATGGGGCTTGTCGACCCCCCATGGCCACATTCCCACAGAGACTTAAATAAAAAATACAATATTTTAAAGTTACATTTTCTTAATATTCTTCTAAGCCTCTGTTATTTAAAGTACACGTGCAGAATTTGAGGGATCTTCTGACCCGAGATGAGAAAATGGGTACAATATAAATTGTGGGAATAGAAATGTTGTTTTTGCAGAGTTACATTGTTTAGAAGGAGGGAATGCAGTACTGAGATATGCTTATAGTGATAAGAAAGCTTAGCAGGCGACCTTGTAAAATGCAGACAACTAGACTCCTTAGGACAATTAGGTGAAAATCACGGTGTCAAGTCAGATAAGTGAAGAAACATTACCACTTCAAGCAGTAAAAATGTCAAAAGAAATTTGAAATTTAACAGGCCGGCAACTGAAGGCCATGCATTGTTTGTGAAGTATCAGATAGATTGTGAACCTGGATTACTCACTCAGTGGGGAAACAGGGGAGGGTCTTGTCATCAAAAAGTATATAAACTGTGTTTTGGAACTTGTAGATACGCTCTCTCCTGCTTGTGGGGCGCCCGCCATTGCAATCGCGAATAAATTACTACTTCACTGAGATCCTCGCCTGAGCCGAAGTTATTGGCTACGGAGTGTTTCTCACATAAATGAAAATAAAGCACATTAAAAGATGTGAAGGGCAGGAACAGAGAGAGAAATGAGTGTGAGGCAACTACTAACAGAGGATTTTCAGTCTCTACAGTGAAAACACGGCAAAGCCCCAAAACACTGAGATCAGGACCCTGTAAAGTAGAATGTGTTGAAACAATAGGTTCTCTTACTAGCTTTACTCAATAATACTTTTCTAAACGTTATACATAATTATACTTATCTTGCATTTCCAAACAGTCATAGCAGATCTCAGAACATCCAAGGAGTATAGTAGTTTGAGGCCCAAATGGAGCACTTGCACACACCTAAATTCTGTGTTGAAGGACTACCCCCATTATGTGCCTCTATAAAACCTCCACCTTCAGTTCACAATTTCCTTCTTCTAGTGTCACAGTGCCCAGCAGTCCACTGGAATCTACTGTCTCCTTTCCTCTCAACTCCTTTCCAAAATGGTATGTAGCCCCAGTACTCTTCCCACTGGGTATGTTCATCTGGATCCATTTTGCTTATAGGTACTAGATCATGTTTCCCATCTGATTTCATCACATTTCTAGTTGCCCCTAGACCCAGTGCAAATTTTATCCTCTTGTGCATTCCCACTAGTGACCAACATATGACTAATCATACTTGAACCTTGAGCATTAAAGAGATGCTAATTATTCCACTGAATGTTTGGACAATGCAAGCTAACAAAAAAGCTGCAATTTGTAAAGTATTTTCCACTACTCTCCTTCTCCACTTAATCCTTAAATTAATGTTGCTTTGCTTCCAGCATGGAAGGCTCTCAAATACAAACATAAACATACCTGCTTAACTTTGCAATCTGCATAGCAGCTTCTTAATCTAGAATAACTGTCCCTGAAGTCAATAGAGCCCTGACATCAGTTAGGAACTTGAAGAGTCCTAGTTGACGGAAAACAAAGATAAGAAGATAGTAAGAAAATAAGCTTATGCAGAACTCTTTGAGGGACTGGGACCTAAATAAATGATGTCTCCAGCAAGTTTGTAAACTTATTTTTAGAACCCAACACTGCAGAATGAAGAGAGCCTGCACCTCAGGCTACTTGCAACAATTTTGCTATACAAGCAGCATGCTCCAACTTACCAGGGTAAGATATATATGAATTAGTCCAGGAATTTATTTGGAATTGTGGGGTGAAATAACATTGTTTTGTGGCATTCAGAGATTACTAAGAGTGCTACAGTAAAATCTCAGCTTAACCAAAAGAGGGAACAACCTGCATTTCAAAAGTAAAAGTTCTGAGCTTCGAAGGATTTTCACCTAAGGTGAAGGGGTGGTAATAACATTGGCTATTTAGGATCACACTTTTCTGTCAATTACATAACAAATATTGTACGATACTGACATAGAAAATATATAATAGCATAATTTAGCTAATTTTATTTTTCAGAATATAGAAATATTGACCAAACAAGGGAAAAATACATAGCAATTTTGTTTTGTTTTGTTTGTTTTGCAAGGAAGTCCAATTCCTTCATTTCAGCTTTAATATATTTTAGGTGATAAATTTGTTAATAGTGAGAAGCGGCTGAAAGAATTTCAGTAGATAAGCTAATTGGCATGTGAAAGGAAGCCGAAAGAATTTTAGTAAATAAGACATGTAAGGGACATGTACTATATCTTCAGCTACCTATTGTGCAAAGAAACTGAGGCAGAAAATTCTGGGATTCCTCATGAAGAACAGTTCCTGATAGAAAACAGGAAACACATTTCAAGAACCAACTGAAACCAAATCTGCAGTTTAAGCAGAAGCTGAGAAGCTTATGAGTCTGCGCTGAGATGAGAGGTCAATCAGCGGTGACGAGGAAGACTCACTAATCTTCATCCCTACAACCCCTGGCGACCACTACCAGAAAACACTGCGCAAGCGTGGATAGGAGGAATCTATGAAAATGACTCCCTGGAACTAATTTTAAGACTAAGCAGGGATAGGTCATGCGTATGTATAGGCATCTCAAGAAACTTTATACATATGTAACTCTTCACCACATATAACCAAGGCAAGTGCCGTGTTGGGGCACGCACGACTTTGGTGGGACTACCCCCCGTGCTGCCCAGTGCTGAATAAACATACCTACTTTACAACCTTACTGATTGTGGAGTTTGCTTTCCGCACGTCAATAGGAACTCTCATTCTCTTGAACAGGAAAATCAGAAAATGTGACAAAAAATTAAAAATTAAATGTGAGGTTTTGGCATCAAGAACAGAAAACAACAACCATTTATTTCATTTTGCTAAATTTCTGAAGTTATTAACAAACAGCATAAACTTTTAGTGGTGGCATTTACTTCAGCTACATCAATTTTTGGAGTACATTACTGTAAGGTTTTAGTAAACAGTAATTAGATGTAATTCTAAAAAATCTGTGAAATGAAGGGTTGTATAAAGTCATTGATGCGATGAATAAACTTTCTAATTCTTAGTAGTGCCTAGAAAAACTGAGATAATGTAAGCCAATATTAACAGTTGCAGAGTTAAGATTTTGAAATTTCTCTCAGATAGCTTAATGCTTAATGGCAATTTTAAAACTCTTCATCTTGAATTGAAACCATAAAGCAATCCAATATACCAATTCACAGTAAAGATAGAGTAAACTTAGGAATAGCCCACAAGTTCTTTTGGCAGAAGGTAGGATGCTATAAGGAAGACCAAAGACACAATGTTTACCTATGAATGAACTGTTGCTCCGGAATAACAACTTTCCAGTACTGAATATAAAAAGTAAACATTAAAGCAATGATAATCAAAAAAGCATTTAAAAACTTGCCTTGCCATTCACAAAAAAGACAAGCTCATCTGACTGCCGTTCAGGACAAGCCATGCTGTTGCATTAAAGTCTGAAAAATAAAGTTTTACACAATGTGAGAAATTAATCAAATGCTATATGCCCCTAACTTAGGTCACATGACTGACTTGGGTCAACTAAGTTTGCTTTGTCTCCCACATAATTTATTTTCAGACTGTGCATCAAATTACATAGATGGGGAGGAGCCAGTGTAAGATATGCAGTTTCTCAGCAATGAATGAATTTAATGCACCAAACTTTCTTTCTACTTCTATTCCCCACATCAACTCCTCTTTGTGAGCTGAAATAATTTGGAAAGAATATGAGCCCCCCTATTTCTAACTCTGCAACCTACATGATGAAGTACTTACTTGTGAGGGGGGTCTTCTACATTTGAACTACAACTACCAGGCATCTTTTAATATTATCCAGTAATTGATGAATGTAGAAAGTGTAGGAATGCCTGAAGCTAGAACCTAGGACATGCAACATTAACTCTTCTGTGGTGTGTCAAATGCTAAGCTGTGGAGCCATGATTCTCACTTTATCCTGTCATGGACGTGAACTATAGTTAGTATTTTTTTTCCTGCAGAGTAACCAGGTTTTAAACAGACTCAAGATTACCATTATATACACATTTAAAATTTCCTGCTGGTCCTCTCAATGCCATCCCAGTTCAATAGCCTGACTGCTCCATTTGCCACTATGAGATGAACATACCCTATATGTACCGTTTTTAGAGAACTCCCAAGATTCTAAAATATTATCCATTACTCTGGATTCACAACTATTAAACAAGGTCATTAATCTCAAAATGCTTTATTACAGCTGGCCTTTATTTTTTTTTAAAAGGATTTACGTGCATGACTCAAGTCTTCTTTTTTTCTTTTAACGTATATCTGTAAAGCTTCATTTACCTTTTTTGTATTTTACAGCAAATGTGTCTCTTTCATATAGAAACAGTTTAGACTTGCAAGACAAAGTAGTCAGTTGCCCATCTTTTATCATTTCCCATTAGAAGAAAATTATTCTCAGCAGAGCTATGCTGCTTCTGTTTTAGCCTCTAAAGTGTGTTTGAGACTTACAACAATGCAAACACTGAAGCAAAATCAGTCACTAGGTCCTGCAGGCAAAAAAAAACCATGAGTTTTGCCAACTGCAGCACTGCTGTAGTATTTTGCATGTGTTGTAGGTACAATACGCAAGTTTAAAGGCCTGTGAAGAGAGAGAACCACACCTAATATTGGTCTTCAGCAGTCCAATATATAATTTTCAGAGCACCAGACCTCCAAAACAGAACTTAGTATTTTCATCAGGTCTTTAAGCTTCTCCAGACACAGAGAATGCTGTGAATAGGAACTTATAGAAATACTTTTTTTTTCCCCACCAAGAAAACAAGAAAGTGTTCCTCCACACCATCTCCAGATCCACTGTTTCTGTACAATGTACATTGAGTCAATAGCCATCCAACGTACCAGTACCTTTGAAGACCTAACCCTTCTGATTATATAGCTCTTTGAGTCTGCACATTTTCAACAGTACTAAAAATACAGTAACAAAAAAATAACCAAACCACAACTCCTTAACACTTGTATATTCCAAGATTTCTTGCATAATACCCACATAACTATAGTGACATCTACCAGGATGCTTAATTGCTGATATTTCTTGCTTTCATGCAGTTTTTCAAACATCTAAAAGCCATGAGATAGTTTAGTATCTTTCAATTTCAAAACAAACAAAACATGTTTGATACATGGATAACTTTCACTGGTTAACTCATCTGGTTTGAGACAACCAGACAACAGTGTCACTTGTAAAGAGACAGGGAGGAATGCTGACAAGCAGACATATGATCTCTACTACAGAAAGTGAAGTGCACATCCAGAACATGACGAATCCCAGGAATGCAAACAGCTCAGCACAGCAGCTGTGGAGACATCATTGCCTGTAAGGGTTGGGCCACAGTTTGAACAATATTTGACTTGCCCGAAACTTACCAATACTTTATACTGAGGTATAGAGGTACATAGGAAAGCCATAGACAATGCACTTTCACCAGATCAATAAATCCATATGCTCCTTGCTTCAGCATATCCCAGGATTTACCCATAGCTTGAGGCTTATTGACATATGGGGTTGTGAATTGTCACATTTACAAGTCCATGCAACAAGAGCTTTCAAATAAAAAAGACTAATTAGGGCAGCAGCGTAAAGATTTAATTTTATTGACTTTCTTACAACATATCAAAGCCAAAGCAATACAAAGAAAGTGAAGAAAAAGAAGTAAAAAACAATGGGGCTTCAGCTGCCTAAACTGCATGTCTATTGCCATTTCTGATGACCTGCCATAACCTGCTTGGCTTTCAGTTGCTATATTCTAGTGGTGTGCTCTCCCATGTCTCTGCTGTGCTAGACACTTTAGTTTAGGAAGCTGAATTTTACCCAGAGGTTACAGAGACACAAACAAATTACAACAATAAAGATTTCATACCTTAATAGCTAACACAAAACAAGTTTGCCCTACTAACACAGTTTCTTTCACAGATACAGTATCAACTCATAGAAGGCACTGAAGGTACAAAAAGAAAATAGTCTGCAGTAAACTGAGGAACAGTGAAATAGGAGACTGCAGGCTGACGTGTCAAATCAATTACAGCCATTTATTTCCATTACAAATGGCAGTCTTCATGGCTCTAAAGCAATCTGACTTATGAGTAAAATTAGAAGAGCAATCGCCACACTCAGAAAGGAAGAGCTGCTGCAAAGGTTCACTGAAATCATATGTTGAACAAACTATCTTCCCTGTTCTACTTCTGTCAAAGAACCTACTACGATTTTCAGGTACTACTTCATGTAATTTCTGTAAATTGATTAAGAATTTAAGATTTTTCTCTGTGCAAGTATGGATCCTAGATCAAAGTCCCAAATCCAAATACCACAGACCTTTGTGTATTTGTATGCATTCAGAATTCAAATTACAGCTTTGTCCTTCAAGAAGAAGGAAGGCTGAAGTTCTCATTGAGTTCAATTTTGTGAATTCTGAATACTGTGATTGGAGATTTCATAGTATATTAACTGTGTAATTTCTTGATCTCAAATTACAAATAAATACATACATCAAATTTATTAACACCAGGTTTTCTGTTATCATTTTAAACAGTGCTGCTTTACATTTTCCTGTCACCAGCTACTACTACTATTTGGGTGCGGTCTAATCCCACTGCACCTTATGCAGCATCAGATGACTAATATTTGTGGATCAGCTTTTCAGCATTAAAATATATTTTTTGTCTTTATCACAGGAGTGCTCAAGAGTGGGAGAAAAGCTCTTAACTAAACTCTCATTGCTCAATATAGTCCTGAGCACTTTTCAGAGACATCCTTTTCAGAGACAAGTTCATCAAGGCTGCTATTCAAAGCACACTGAACTCCTGGTGAGTTTTCTCATTAAATTCAGAGGCTTTTGGCTTGCTACATGAGAAAAAGAAAGATTCCATTGGAAAGTACATCTAAGCAACTCTTCCAACTTTGGGGATAAAATTAACCTCCTACATACATAGGTCAGGCACAGCAATTTGCTGGGCATAGCAAAAGGAAATCATAACTTGTTTTCTTTGTGTTTTTAACACAAAGATGTCTGCACCAAAATAATCTAAAGTGACTTTAATACAGATCAGATCATCACTTATTATCAAAAAGGGATTGACTTAAATCCCAATCAGAAAATCAGCTGAAGCTTTTCAAAAGTCACTCATCATATGAAAGTAGTTTAAAGTAGTAAGTGGTAGCAAGGTTTCTAACATACCTTTTATAGTTCATCCTAACTTTCTTCCCTTGCAGCAAGTCAGCTGATCTTTCTGGGGCTGCTGTGCAACAGAACCATTGAGCAGATCCTTCTTGTGGAATACATATGCTTCAGATGCAGAAAATATATTTCTAATAATTATATATTGTAACTGAAGTGAAGCAGTGTAATGAATATACTGGACAGAGAACGAAGATAATAAGATATAATGTGCATTTTTTTTTGCATCTGTTTCTTTTCTGAAGATGAGAAAACCTATTTATCTGTGTGTTGATTAGCATGCAATTGGGGCAGTAAATCAGTACTTCACATTCCATTCAGTTCTTGTGCACTCTTTGGTTTGTCATTCACACAGATATGGAAGAAGCAGATTCATCGTTTGTCATCTATGAGAATAAACAAGAAAAATAATTGTGTGTTAATATTATTTGACTGCAAAGCTCCCAATATTGTACTTATCAGGTATCTTTAAATTGCCCAGAAAGGTATTCTGCAAAAGACATCTGGAAGAAATGTAAATGATAACTGGAGTCAGGGTGAAACACGGATGGAGAAGCTTGGCTTCTTCATTGGTGGACCTCACCTCCTGCAAGCTCTTGTGACGAGAGCAAGTCCACGGACCTACTGATTTGGTGTCAATGACACCCACCACAACCATGGAAATACTATGGAATACTATGGGAGTAATCCGTATGTGAGAGCTCAGGAATTTCCTTGCAGAGCTGCAGAGGTTCAGGGCACAGTATGGATGTATACTCTGGCAAGGACCTTGCTTCACAAATTTTAGAGACTAAATATAGACATACACAGAAAAAGAATAGCAATAGCAATGGGAATATGACTACAGTGAACAGTTGCAGAAAATATGGAATCTGAAGTATCAACATTATATAAAAAGCATATCACCTCATTTGTTTTTCTTCTGTATTCTTTTGTTAGTTTTGAGGTAATTATTTTTACTTGCAAAGAGTACTGGACATAGCAAGGAGTACTAGAATGAGGTAACAGTGCCAGAGTGCAAGGCAGATGGAGAAAACACCTTGAAGACGACTGAAGCTGCTTGGAGACTGATCTAGCATTCATTGTATGTTGATAATAGGAGTTATTTAAACCTCTATAGGATTCACCATATGGAAGAAAGGAGGAGGCTTTAGGGAGAGAAGGGACTGTAAAATTATTAAGTTTTAAGGGGGGGGAAGGTTATATAAAATCAGGGAAATTCCAGTACAGTGCTTGAAAGGCATTCACTGGATAGCTTGCGTGAGTGAGACCTGTGAGACCAGATATTTCAATTTCAAAGAGCCTTCAAAGGAAGGAGCAGTACAATGCTGCTGTATACAAAGCATAACCAGTTGGAGACATCATTAGGCACTTCACCATTCAGGGGTGCCAAAAGCTATAGGTCCTATTTACCCAGAAATACTTAAACAGATGCCCCCACCTTCCTATTACCATCTTAGTAAAGTCATCTGCGCAGGCAGCTCGTAATTGTTCAGCAGTAAGAGGGCTGTTCAGTGTGAAGGTCTCTTTCAGTCCTCTTTCATTCCTCACACTGGTTACTGCATCCCTCAAAGCAAAGAACACAGAGCATCCCAAGAAAAGTCCTGCCTCGCCTATCCCCTGAAAAAAAAAAAAAAGAGCAAATGATAGGAATACATGGCACATCAATATCAGCTAAAAAGCTTAGAAGTCAGTGACTCAAAAACTGTTTCATTCTTTAGTTTTTCTTAGATTTAGTGGAAGCAGGCTTCAATCACACCAAGTCTGCTGCTGCTAGATGCTTCCAGGAATCTAAAGAAGTTGCTTTCAAATACTGGCTATTGATTTCAGAATCTTTTTGGCTCCTTGATATGCTGAAATTTAGGATAACTGACGGATAAAATTAAAACAATCTGAACCCAAGTACAGGTACAACTAAAAAACATTCTGAACTCATGCTAATTCCCTGCAGACAAACAACACTGACCTCAGTGGACTTGATATCCTCTTGTTATAGACATGAGATTTGCATTTGTACCTTACCTCAAAAGTAGGTCAAATCCACCCTTTCAGAGTCCTCTCTGTGCTAAGGTATTCAATATTTTAATCTGAATTAGATTGGAATATTACAATGGAATCTATCTCCTTGCTAAAATCTGGGAACCAAATGTCTTCCCCAAACATGCTGCATGCATGAAGACAGAATCACACTTTCTTACAGTGAATTCCATAGATAATTATAGGAGATATGTTCACAGGAAAGGATAAAAGCTGTTTGAAGATGGATATTAGAATCAGCTCTCTAGAATCAAATATGTAACTAATTAACCCAGACAAGTTTAAAGAAATCTGATTATGTATCAAAGACACCTTTAAATAATTCTAAAGAACCTATTTGTTCTTTAACTTAAAATATGCTTTTCCTTCATGTCATGCTGTTTTATTTTAATGAATTCTAAAAGCATACCTAATACCTAAAACATCTGAATTTTTGCAAAATTAGCTTCATCTTGATTTATCATTACTACTTATGTGCAACTGACCAGAATATTTGCTGCTGTAAATTGAAGTAATGATTATACCAGCTGAATGCCTGAGCCATTCTCAGACATAAATACATATACACTCCTATTTCTTATTGCTTACCAGATGTAAGATGCACAGTCTCATTGTCATGTTTTCCCTATCAACTCCTTAGTCATTTTTATTCTATTCTATTATTCCTTCAGTTTATCACCACATTTTTAAAAGGATGGTTTTAAATGAATCTTACAGCTTCTGCGTATGCCCTGTCAATGAAATACTAAAATTACTACTTGCAAGCCATAAAAGATACGCAGCAATATCCGGCATTATGTTTTTTAACACTAGCTTCCTTGAAGTCAAAAAATAAAACAATTGCACGGGGATCTGTTTGAAATGCTAAATAAAGTGTATATATGTTTTATAGCTGAGTAATTTTTCTGATTGTCCTGGGATCTAAGAATCAAGCACTGTGATGGTTTGCTTACCTTGGATGCATAGATGGCATAAGGATTTTGGGAAGATGACAGCAGGGAAACTCTAAACTGTTCTGGAATATCACAAACAGCAGGGATCTTATATTGATCTGGACCCCGAGTATAGAGAACTCCTTCTGGAGAGTACTTCAATTCTTCCATTGTATAAAGTCCAATTCCTTGAACAAAGGCACCTTCAATCTTTAAATAAGGAAAAACACAGCATTTACATACTCGTGTTTGATAAAAATGTGTAAAACTTTGCAAAGAAATGACTTGTATCACTAGCTCTTCGAAGACATTTCTTTCCTTCTTGCCTACAGGGATTCTTCAACATTTTGTGGCTACCATGATGGGAAAAGCTTTCACGCGCCTCTTTCATATCAGACAGACTAGTGCATCCACGTTGAACTGATGAAGTCTGTGGACCAGCCTGCAATGAAAAAAGGTGTTTCCCTGCTAACAGGTAGGAAGGCTGATCAAACAACATGAGAATTTGGAGACTGCAGATAAACAGAACTTAAGCCCAGCAGATAGTGGGCATATATGAACACAGGAAGTAGTACAGGCTGACATCGGAGATCATAGATAAAACTCAGGCTGTATTGACATCTACTGGAGCTCTGACATTGACTCAAATGAGAACAAACTACAACTAAAAGATCTTGTAGCATCATCTATGATTAATGAGGTAATATTCACTTCAGATAAGACTATCAGTAAATAGAAATAAGACAGCAAGAAATTCTTGGCACATACCTGTCCTATATCCACAGCTGGATTTATGCTGCACCCGATGTCCATAACAATGTCTGTTCGGAGGTTCTGTCAACAAAATTCAGTATCATATTACTGAGAGAGATGGACAGTGTAGAGGCATTAGAACACAATATGGGTTACAGTTACTACTCAGTGGAATAATATGAACTTAAATACATGCCCCTCCGCACACACAATTTGAGTAATTTCTAATATTCCATTACAAGCAGAATGGGATAGTCTCAGTTTTAATGGAATTTTAGTCTCAGCTAGCCTTTTCAGATTTTTCACATTTCACAAGGAAATAAGTACACATAGTGGATGTATGATCAGCATGCTATGACATCTACCTGTCTAGATGGTAAAGAGCCTAGAAATAGAATATTTCATTCTGCTGTAATTTGTTTGCTTACTAACAAGGAGAGAACAGGCAGAGAACATCAGGTGTCTGCTGCAACCCAAAAGGTGAACCTGTATAACATTAATACAGATGTGCCAGACACCAGTTGACGTTGCATAGCTGTATTCTGCTCCACTTCTCATTTGCATTCATATTATTGATATATATATTAACATATGAAAAAGGTGACTTATTCATGCAAAACGTGAATGGTTGTTGGAGCATCCAGTGACGCAAACAAGTTTAGAGGAACATCATTCACATTATTTCCAAACTTAAATAATACTCAGTTATTACCTTGTGATCTCCTGTTAAACAGTTAATTTCAACCTCTGAACAAGCAGCTCCATAAAGGAAGTATGTGAATGGCTGTCCTTCCCCTTTCTCCCAATCCATGTTTTCATTGTAACCTCTGATGGAAGAATAAGTCCACAATGACTAATGAATGTTTGTATCACAACAAAGCAGAAGAGCATGTGAAAGTCTGAACCTATTTCAAGTGAAATCTAAAATAGCAGGTGCATCTGGTTACCAATTCCAAATGCATGTTCTGCTGCTGTCACTCCCCTCCCCCGCCCCCCCGTTGTACAACTCAGTGTGATCATGTTTTAGGGAGAAAAATGTAAATAAGGTGTAGTACAACAAAATTTATAGTTTATAGCAAAATAGCTTCAGTAAATAAACTATATCCCAATTTGCACACTTGCTGTTATGTGCAGCAGTCACTTCCTCAATGCTTCCTGGTTTGGTAATGGAAGAATCATGGACCAAATATGGGATGAAATATTCTCTTGATGCTTTCTAGAGAGTCCACAAAGAGCCAGACATAAATTATCACTTGAACTTTATATTCCAACCCCTTCACAAATCAGGACTTACATAAAATATAAGCTGAACCATTAAGAAGAACAATTGGACAGCATGTTCTATCTATTGAATTGGTATTTTCATAAATAGTCCTGGTATTTATTTTTTATAATCCAAGCATTTTAAAAGAACAAAAATACTTTACCTAAAGTAACCAGTAGCTGAAAGACTCACACACTGTTCAAAAGCTTCTTTGATCTGTAAAATATAACATGTTTTGTGGTAAGCCAAGGAAACAGACATTTAGTTGCACATGATCACTTAAGACTGTAGAACTAAGCTGCCTTTGGACGAGCAACCTCAATTCTTTTCATAATTCTTTCAGGAATAGACCTGTCAACAGGGGTAATTCTTACTGAATGTTAACACTACAGTCAGAAAGGGTCCTGCTTGATTTTCCTGCTCAGGTTGAATAAAATGGGTTCGTCTTTGTCAATTGAACAGATCTGGGTGATACGTCACTGAGACAAAAGATCTGCATGACCTATCTGCACAAAAATGACAGCTGACAAGAGAAATGCTCTTTACAGTATTCTTCTGCCAATGGCTTAAAAATGAAGTATGGAGTCCTAAATCAACTTCCTTTCAGTGACTCTCTTGTCAGATTTATGTAGTTTACAAGTCAAGTTCTTTAATATATTAATTACAATTTACTGACTTTGCAAGACATAAAATTATTTCTCTACATAGATTAACATCGTCAACTTATGTAAGCTATTTCTTCTAATATTTTGAGTATTTCTGAATTATCCAAGCTGATTTGGCACCTATTAGAGAAGTGATGGATTTTATTTTGCATACATAGCTGTCAGATGTGAAGCTACTACACGTATTCCAACATTAATTGCTACTGCTAGGAATTAATACTGACAAAAAACTATTTACATTTTGTTGCAGTTGCTACTGTATTTAATCCCTTGAACAGAAACACCCTAGCACACTGGATCTGTAAATGCCTCAAGGTAGGGACTGTCATTTTCATTAGGCTGGTGATATCAAGTAATACTGAGTAAGCAGAAGTAACAAACAGGCTTTCCTCTAACATACCAATGCAGCTAGATTCACAGCCATATCTTTATAGAAATAGGTGATAGAGCAGACAACTTTTAGTTATGAAAATATCTTGTCTTAAAATTCTATTCCCATTTCAAGAGGGCACCAGACAGAAGCTATTAATATAAATTTAGCTTTAGTAGTGCTTTAGCACTACTTCTGTACTACCTTACTGCACATGTAACTGATAGTGTAATGAATTACATATTGTAGCAATGGGAACAAGCATTCCTGACACTTTTTTTTTTTTCCCGGTTCTATAATACACTGTGCATAGCAGGCAAATGGAAGGATGAGGTTGAGAATGCTTATGTTTAGTGATTTGGTAAAAATAAAGAAAAACCATGAAGGAAAACCAACACTGTACACCTGATAACCTTTTTGCAATAGTTTCTCTGAGTGCAAGCTGGGGTTGGCCACATTATTACACAAGCTGTTATTTTTTGTATCTTAAAAACTTCAGTACCTCCAAGTGTGACTTCACAGATAGCTTCCCCTCCAACTAGATATGATCTGGGGATTGTTAAACAAACTAGATATGATCTGGGGATATCTAAACAAACTACCTACATCTCAAATGTTCTGTGAATCAACCTATTTATGCAGCTTTTATCTTTAAGATTATCAGGCTGAGAAGACTAATGGACAACAATCCATATGTCATAGTTTCTGCAAGCACAAAACCACATTTAATAGGTAGGATTCAGGTCTCTCACCCAATCATTCCAGTTTCCTTTGGGGTTCTTGTTGATAATAGGCTGCAAGCGTTTCATAAGGGTTTGGCAAGCATCCTGACGAGGAGTCAGAATAAAGTAACAGAAAATTAACACAAGTTTGGCAAATAAAGTACTATTTAAAGCATGCTCTGGGTACTATTTAGTTAATATATGCTTCACTGTCATCTTAGAAAAAGTATGGCAGGACGTGCCATTTTAACTGCATAAACACAAACCTAATAAAGGCATGAGTTACAAGGGTTGGAATCAATATGAATTGGATTTAGAACAGGAACATAATGTAGGATTTGTATAGGATTAGTTAGCTTCTGTCTGATGAAGCAAGGATTTGGTCAAACATAAGCCTTTCAAGGGGAAATTTCAGGTCACATTCTGGAACTTCACAAGCACCATTACTGAGAAGTTACTAACAATTCATGTTTCTTCTTGACAATCTCCAGTGGCATTGTTATTAATCTCAAGCAGTTTCCATGGGATCACTAATAATTAAAGTTTGGCAGGCATTAAATACCATGAGGAATAGGGTGTTTTGTTAGGCTAAACTTTTTACCTTCACAGCCATGCCATTGACATCTGTCCCTGCAGATCCAACTGAAGCACATGCATTAGGAACAGTTGTTGTGCTTGTTTCACGGAAGTGAATATATGACATGGGAACGTTCAATTCCCTACTAGCAACCTGTTTCAGGAAGCAGAACATACTGTTTCAGAAACATTCCAAACATTCCAACTGCTCCCCAGTACTTGCTAGAAGTCAGCAGTACTAGGAAAGATAATGTTTTAGCAAGTCCTCTTCTAACTTCCATCTGTAAGCATTTTGCCATGTTTGTCAGTACACAGATGCAGAACTAAAAAGCAATGTTTTACTGCACTCAAACTCTGGACTGAGATTCTGGAGTCCAACATTCAGTCCCAGATTTTGCTGCTTAAATCCTGTATGATTTAGGGCAAATTATGCATTCCCAGATCCCAAGCTTTCCTCAACTTCATAATTATCTTTACAGATCATGTCTTACAGATCTTTACAGATCATGTCTGAATTATCAATTCAACAAAGATGATAATAATGAATTCGGATGATAATCTGAATAGAGACTGTCTTCATTTATTTATTTTTACCATGGGTTATATGGGACCAGACCCAAAATATTTTATTTCTAATAAGCCTCTTCACATATAACTGGAATAATTAAAAAATAAAAATAAAAAATTCCTCTTCCTGCTGTCCCTATGACTCTTTAAGAGAGCATCTTTGCTTTTTAACTCCATCGATGCAAAGCAGCAGTGGCTATGCTGATGAAGGAACTGTCCTACTGGTAGACTAAATAACCAAGAAGATAATCTTCCTACACTTTATCTATACAACAGATAAAGCACAAGGTAATATTTGTTCGGATAATCTGTTACCTGGATCATTTTTGTATGAATACCCTGTCCCAATTCAATTCCACCATGTGTCAAAAGCACAGACCCATCTGTATAAATATGAACAAGAGCAGCAGCCTAAAACCAAACCAAAACAAAACAAAATGTTTTGTATGTAGTGATGAATTAATGGATCAAAAAATAAAGGCTTTTTTGTTTAATGCTTTTGAATAGTAAGTGAAATTTGGAATGTTAGTCCCTTCTCTTCCTCTATAATAAGCTTCAAAACAAAACAATACACATCTTTGGAGGTCTACTTTTCCTGTTGCTAGATCCTCACATAAAACTAGACCTGGCAACAGAACCTCAGTGGTTCCAAAAGAAGCTGCAAGACCTCCCTCATTAACAGCTGTAGATGCAAATAGCTGCTAATTTCATTTCCTGAACAGCTACATTAAACAAAATACATAGACCAAAAATACTATTGCCCTCCTTTTCTTCCTTGAATTTACTCTTTGATGATGTGAAAGGATTAAGTCTAAGAACAGCCTCCCTTAGTAACCCCATGATCAGAAAGAGTAAGCTCATAGCTATTTCTAAAGCGGACAACTTATCCAATAATATTTTTGTCATCAGTCCTAAAATACTCTTCATTAAAGTCCTTCAACTATACCAGATCACAAGAGATGGGGCTGGCCTTTAAGTAGGCAGGGTCTAAGCTGCCTGGGTCCTGAAGACCAAACAACTTTGACCTCAGATTGAAGACAGCTGGAAGCTAGCATACCATCCTGGGAACAACCATTAGGAGGACAATAGTTTTTCAGAAGTAGAAAGATAACACTTTTGTCTTGTATTTTAAAGTAGCGTAGCTGCAATCTTCTATGGATGAAAAGTTTAGCTCATTTTTTCTTTAAAGAAACTAACCTGAGAAAGATAACGTGTGCCTAGTCCAAATGGAAACTTCATTGGAACAATGGCAATCCCTTTTTTCTTCCAGTAATTCTGTTTGTTAAATTCCTTGACAGCTGTTTTCCTACTGTGGTACGCAGATTTCTCCATACATTCGTTCCAACACCGTATTAAGTTTTGTGGATTAAGCTTTTGTTTGAAGGGTGTCTGCCCATCCTCCTTATACATATTTATTTCCCTAATCTGAAATAATAAGATTAACAGATACCACAATCCAATCATATTATAGGCAGACTGACCATTTGGGGGGGGAGGGGGGGCTTGAAGACAACTAGTCTAGATTATTGTATATTTTTTGAACAGTTACCACTTTGGTTCAATTTGCAAGAGCATGCTACTCATGCAGCAATCAGACATTATTAAGAAAAAAAAGAATTTTAACACAAATTATGTTTGATTTAGAAATGACTTGAGCTAATCCAAAGCATTTTTAACTTCACAGATGTCATTTTAGGAGAGGAGATGCTTTTATATTGTCACCTTTTCTGGTGATAAACCAGTTTTATCTGCAATGTCTGTTATCCAAGTTTCTGTCACCAGTGCTGACTGGGGAAAGCCAAACCCTCGGAATGCTGTGTTTGATGGCAAGTTTGTTTTGCAGGCATAAGCCCAGCATCTCAAGTTGGGAATCTTGTATGCATTGTCCATTTTTAATAAGGATACTTCTGCTACCTGAAATATGGAACAAGCAGGTATAGTTAAATGTTAGAACAATGCTTCTTTCAGATGCACATTTAAATCTTCCTCACCTCAGAAAGAACTTGACACAATTAGCTTTAAAATCAGGTTTCTGTAAGTATTCTTACTACTAATGATTGACACATACATAATTTTTTCACTCATTTCTCAAGTAGCATGGTACATTTCAGTTCTTCTGATACTCACAGAACACAGCTGATGTTACTAGTAGTTGAGTGCCAGTAGCTGCTTAGTAGATAAACTGGTAATTCATTCATTTTAAGATTGGTTTTTGCTCCTACTTTGATATCAAAAGCCATATAGAACTAAAAACAAGCATACTAGATTTAAAGCAATAGGAGCTGTGAAAGGAACTTATGAAAGCATTCTGAATTATCATGTCATATGAAAATTCACAGTTAGGGCTTAGTTCCACCAGAAAACATATATTCTATGGTCTGTTGTCTTCTGGTTCTTATGTGTGGGTTTTGTTTGTTTAGTTGCTTTTAAGAGGTTTCATGTGACAGACAACAACATAAGAAAAGGGAAATCCTGTATTAGGTATCTCTAAATTAGTTTCTAGGACTCAGAATCAAAATAAGTTAAAAATGTTTTGATGCCTCATGATGAGGTCACTGCCTCTTTTCAATATTAAGCAGACGTCTTAGAATGGTAAATTTAACCCTGTATTCCTACAGTTTTTACCGAGCTTTAAACAGTAAACTCCAAAATATTTATGTATATAAACAACTGAAGAGAGTTTTGTTGTAATAACTGCAGATGAATAGTGTCATATAATGGTAATTTTTCACTTAAAAAAATGTAAGTTGAAGTGTAATTTGTGGGATAAAAACAGGGCATGTTTTTGTTGTTACTACAACAACCATTATAGACTTGTTATATAGTTGTATTACAACTCTAACCTATGCCAAAGTTTCTTCCCAGGAATATCTGTTCTAATCTTAATGCTTTTAATCATGGATTACTTTCCTAAAGCAGGTCATTTTTTCAGAAACAAGCTAGGCAGCAATGGTATAGACAGTTGCACTGACAGATTTCAGAGCACAGAAAATACCTGTAGGCAGGGCAGTAACCCAGAGAGGCAGTAACCTCAAAAAAAAAAGTTTCACTTACTGCTAGAATAGCCTATGCAAGCACAAATATCTAGTGAATGATATTAAAGCAAGTAACATTTTTTACTTTGCAGACCTATAAGTAAGGAACTGATGTATACAGCATGTTACGTGCAGACCCAGTACAGAAATGGATAGAGCCAGTAACAGGACTATGATTATTTTCTGAAGACTAGGGAAGGTCTTCTCAGCTTTGTAGACACAAAACTTTAGGCAGGCACAAATGTATGTACTATGTATTTTTAAAGGAACATATTGTTATCTGATGTGTGTAATAGGGAAATAAGCTTGAGAAACCATGCATTAAGTGAATGTGTGAAAAAATATCAAAAAGTAGTATAGCACTTCACTGAACTGAATAAGGAACAGTAAACTGCTAGGTGTAGATCTTCCAGCAACATGCAGTCCTTAGAGCAAAAGGCTGTATGAGTAACAATATACCTGTGCAAAGAAATATGGCATTTGTCATTTTCTATCTAATGATTCCTTTGTGTTTTAAGATTTGTCAGCTTATAAAATCCTTACCAGGACAGATTCATCAGGGGTGCATCCTCCATTAATGTAATATTTGGCATCCACAGCTCTGATCCTTCCATCATTCATGAAGCCAACCTACAATGAATCAACAATAACCTTCTTAGATTTTTGACATTCATTTATTTCCTCAGTGCTTGTGTATTTTGCAAATGAATATAAGCCACTCCATCAGGCTCATAGTGCATGGTTAATTTCTGACAAACATTCACTTAAACAGAAAAGGGCAAGAGAAAAAGAAAGTATGTTCCTAAGCTATTGGTTTTCCTAACTGATGTCTGTGATCCTTATAGATATGGCATACAAGAAGCCCGCTGGGGAAGGAAGAAGCAGAGAAACTCAGTGGCTTCCTGCGTGTTGCTCAACAGATGGCTGTGTCATCTAGGAACGTTCACTGTAGACAAAGTGAAAACCCTCTCTAACTATAAGAATAGATGGCAATTGCAGCATGACATTTGCTTGTCTTAATGAAAAAATGTTTATTTTACATTTCTTTTCAGCTGCTGAGATTAATGATAACTGCCGAATTCTCATCATGAGCTCATTTTCATCTTCAGGGATGTATCTTATACAACCCCTTTTACTTTTCCTATCTATTAGAGATAGAAAAGGAGACAAAACTTACCCTAACGAATTGTTACGATATGACAGTGCATGAGCAGGGAAGAGAGAAATTTCTTCCTTATGGTGACTTTTCCTGTACACACTGTTTCTGTGAAAAAAACTAGCTGCTCCTTTTTGTGAACTTAACCATATGGAGGGTTAAAAATTAAACTTTGCAGAAGAAGTCTAAGCTAGCTTGCCTTCCAGTTCCCAGGAAGAAAGACAGAAAGAGCTATAAAAGGAGAAGGATAGGAATGGAGCAGAAAACAAAACAAAACCCTGCAGAGTTAGAAGCATAAGCAGTGACAGGTTGTAAAACAACTTTATTTCTTGGTTTCTTGGCTAATAGTTTTAAAATTATTTTAATTAATAGAACTAATATTAACCAGTAACACTGAAATCCTTATTCACAGAATATGAACAGGTGTTTTTTCACTCAGTTCTTGTGGCACTCACTTTATACTTGCCAATAAAAGGATGTCGGCCACCAGTAATTAACATATCATCCCCCCGGCTCAGAATAAGACGAACAGCTCTGTTAGTTCTAAATTAACAAAAGAAAAATGAGGTTTTCAGACAAAATGAGAGATGCTATTAACAATATTAACGTGTTCTATTCATTATGAATCCAGACGTAAGCATCCATTCAGATCAAAATTAATTTTAATAGGCTATACTTAAGGCTATGTCCAGAGTTCATATCATTTTACAGTTACAATCTTATCTGAATTTTCATTTCACATCTTGAAAGCCAACGACATAACTCAGTGCAAATTTCTGAAGAAAAAAATGTCATTTCAATTTTAAGGCTGAACCAAAGTGACCTAATAGAAGTTCTACTGATAAAGTCTTCCACTGGTATAGCAAGATCCAGAAGTTCACTTCTGGATGGTTGTCATGGTTAGAATGTATATACAAAGCTTCAGTGTTTATGGACTGGTTATTTTAAAATGGTCAGTCATTTCAAGGATATTTCTAGCTTATACTACCTGCAGTTTCCTCAAGTCCCTTCATCTTAGATGAGGCTAGAGCTGCTTACTGCAACTTAAGAAGTCTAACAAAACAAAGCAAACAAATATATTGAACAGTCTCACAAAATTTAAACAGTCAGCATTTTATGATTCTTTAGCTAGCAACTTTGAGGAAGGAGAAAGCATTTTAGACAAGATGTAAAACTTCACCCAATTTTCTCTTCATATCCCAATACACACACATCACACCTACTTGTTTGCTGCCACTGCAGCAACTGATGCCAGTAAACCAGCTTTCAGGATTTTCCCACCAAAAGCTCCACCTACTCGTTTAACATGGCACATGATCCTGTTGGCTGGAACACCTAAACTTGCAGCTACCATCTCCTGTAAAAACAGTTTTCAGCTTTTACACCAGTTACCAGGACCCACTTTCAGCTCCAACTGAGCCTACAAGTTAGCATTCTAAAAACATTTTTTTCTAGAAAAGGGCTACATAGATTTTTTTGTTTCATTTTGTTTTAATAAATCAGCTTATAAGATTTTTCCCTTAACCCAAGTTAAAAAACAAGCAAATAGAACAAGAAACACTCAACAGAGTTTGCATTCAAAATGTCTGCCATGGATACTGTCAAATGGCCACAGACAGAAGTGAAGAATATACCCTTGGATTTAATTATGTAAAATGAGAGAAACTTCACATACAAGAAATTTTTATTAGTTTAATTATTTGTATTAATAAAAGCATATATTTGAGGATAATTTTTAATTTTAATAAATATATATATTTAAATAAGCTAATGTATTGTTAGTGTCTGGAACGTTCTTGCTTCAAATCCGTAATATTCATCATTTTCTCAGACAAAGTTATTCATGCTTCTTGGCTATTAGCAGCATATGGTAATGGAAACAAAAGAAGTGCTTTGAACACAAAATACCACTGTTTGCTCTGAAATACTACCAATTTCATTCACCATAGCTATGCAGACCATACACTATATCAGTTTGCTTTACCATTTTTGGCATGGAACAGCAGTCTTTCCTACAACTATTTGAGTTACTTTACTCCCTCAGCAGACTCTGACTCTGCAGGATGCTGACTGCTCCTGACCGCAATAGAAGCTAATGGAGATGAAGGATCCTCAGCATTCAACAGGGAGTTTCTCACACATACATTAGTGGGGCGTGATATACTTTGTTTAAAGTGGAATGAGAGACTTTTACTTCCTCCTCATCCTCACAGCAGAGCGATCAGTGTACATCATTATACTGCAGTACTACAAAGCAGCTCCTGTTGCATAATCCAGATGTGCAACTTTATGTTCCCACTGTTTCTAAATTGGTAAGACTGATTTGTAAACCTCACTCAGAGCTCAACTGTCACAGGTTCAACCACTTTCTCTGAGAATGCTCTGTATTACCTGGATAAATGCTGGATGCTGTGTTGACACAAACACATCCATTTCTTTATCCTCTCCTCTTGGAATAGCAAGGACACACTGAGTCTCCATGTAAAAGTGTTCCTGTCCCCCAATGTGAACCTCCCCTGATCCAACGAGAAAAACACAAGTGTTACCAGAAAAAAACACCTGTCCATCATCGCATAAATTATGGTACTCAGCGTCAAATCTACTGATGCTTCTTGGGTGAAGGAACATTTAAAATAAAAACACAAATCAAACTCTTTGCAGGTTTAAATATGATATTGTTCCACTGACATCAACAGAACTTGAATAATAGCAGAGCAATGTTGGCTACAAATGTTGACAATATTAAATTTAAAAAAGCATAAACGTAGTGGACCAGGTCAAGACAACAATGGGGAATCTAGAGCACATGATGTATAACAAGAGGTTGAAAGAACTGAATTTACTCAGCCATTAGAAAAGGATTAAGGGGAAATTTTACTGCTGTTAACAACTACTTAATGGGAGGGTATAGAGAAAACAGAGCCAGATTGTTCTCAGAGGTGCACAGTGGAAGGATGAGAAATGATGAACACAAGAAATTGCAACTCACTGTAAGATAAAGTCACCATAAAGGTAGTCAAACACTGGAACAGGTATTTGTAGAAGCTGTGGAATCTCCACCCCTGGAGATTTTCAGAACTTGATGACAAGGTACTGAGTACCTTGCTCTAACAGGAACTGCTTTGAGCAGTTGGACTGACAATCCCCTTCCAACCTAAATTATTCTGTTATTCTGTCTCAGGGACAAAGGATGAAGAAAACTTGAAAGCAGCAGTAGAACGTCAAAATCACTAGGTTTAGTCACACTTTTATTCCTGACAACAAAGAGCTTTCTCAGGCCTTATAGCCGTATATGTTATTACTGAAAAAAACAGACCGGCACTTGAGGGACTGGGAAGCCTCAATACTGACAACTTCTCATCATAGATGCTGCAATTTACCTTCAAGTATACCATCAACAGTTTCAAATGCCTGATCAACATTTCCTTGTTCTAATTTTCTTTTTGGCTCAAAGAACGAGTTGTGCTTTATAGCTTCCTGCAGTGGAGAAAAAGAGAAACATTTTTTTAGTGTATTTTGAAGGTTCTCAGTTCATTATAGCATTTTACTCTCAATAAGAATATCATTCTCTTCAGAGATCTGAGTCACCAGCTACCAAAGCCAGCGAACAACTGCATTTCACTGTATTACTGTTTTTTTGGGGGGATGAGTTTGTCTATTCAGTCACAGTAATTCTTTCCTGATGTATCCTGTTACTGATCTGAAGGAACTGTTACTTTCCTGTTACTTTCTGAAGGAACTGCATTCAGTTTATTCAGTCTACTCTTCCCCTTCACACACCTAGCAAGTGACCTGGAAAGCCCAGAGTAAAAATGCAACCACATCATCCAAAGAACAATACCATTAAGAGGAAAATAAATCACAAAAACTAAGTAGAAAAGTAGAATTTATTACATTTGATTTGCTTTATTTTTAATAAGATTTCCTAAAGAGTTTTGACTGTAATTGAATTTCAGTAGTTTTCCAGTCTTTAAAAAGAGACTACTTCTATTTTTATACCAGAAAGACTGTTCTGTTACACCCCACACACATTATGTAAACAAGTCAAAGTGACTACCAGAGCTAATGCCGGTTCCCCATTAATATTTCCTTTGTTCCTTATTTCCATCCATCTCATTTAATCCAGCATAAATTTAATTCCCCCCTAAAACTCCCACATCACATTTCTAAGATGTTCCATATCCTTAACATCTTTTCCCACACATTCCTCCAACATTTCCTACATCGCACCTTAACTTCATTGGCTTGCTAAGTGGTTAACAGACAGAAAATGCTTCAGATAATCAGGCTGATTGTTCAGCCCATATACACATGCTGGTTGACCAGCTGGTAGCTACAAAAAGAATTAGAAACAACCAGAGTGCTCATTGCCTTCTTCTCACTGGGGACATTAAAAGAGTTCTTGTCTACCTGTATGTTTGTTATTATGAAACCTGTGGAACCTTAACACTTCCAGGCTACGGCTATCTATCACAAGTGGCCAATATTAGACAAATGGTTCAAAAGTTATTTACAGAGATACTGACAGACTACTTAATTGGATGTTCACGTTCACTTTGTTTGCTTAGAAAAACATTTGAAAAAGCAAGTGAGGAATGCTTCCATTACTTAAATATATACAACAATAAAAAAGCAAGATAAAAGAGAAGTGATTAGTACCTCAATTGTCAAGATCACTGGTTCCAGCACTTCATACTCTATCTTCACTTTTGCAGCAGCTTGTTTGGCATGAACATCTGAATCTGCAACCACAGCACAAACAATCTGACCCACACAAATTACCTATAAAATACACACCACACATACAAAAGATAAAGAAATTTAAGAGTCAAGTGAAATTCCATTACAAAGACCTGAAGTAAAACAATAGAAATTAAGAAAATAATTAAAACAAAGATTGCTTTCAAACCTTGTTTCTTGCAAATATAATCTCCGGATCACTGGAGTAGTGAAACTCATTTGTAGCAGGTACATCATTAGCTGTTATGATATCGAACACACCTGGTCCCCTAAGAGCCTCTGAGGTATCTACAGACCTGATTGGGATGTGGGAAGATAGAAGTATAATTCATTAGTTTTACAAACTGTTGCACACAGGCAGGGAACTCAGTACAGAGGTATGTTTCTTGTATTGTCAGAATCTGAACATAGGTTCAGACATGTCTTTTCCTTCTGCCCCTTGCATGGGAAGAAATGCATGTCAAAGGGAATTAAAAACTCTAGTAATTTGTTCCATTTCTAGAAAATACTGTAAACATAACAGGGAAACCATTGACCCATTAGACTGCCTGAACTGTGTTAGTTTAATAAAAGCCACTGTATAGAGTTGACAAAATACTACTGTCTCACAGAGATGAAAGGGGGATGTCAGCTCCTAGGTGGTACAAAAAGAACATATCCAAACCCAGCATACTACTACCAACTTAAGAATAGGCCAGGAGATATGACAGGGACTCTAGCTAGCAATGCCAGTCCTCTGTCATCACGAGTAATCCCAACCACAGCACCTGGGTACACATCTTGGTGCCTGAATGCTGGGCAGACAATGCGGGTATGTGCATTCTGGTACCTTAATGTTAAGCAAACTGTGTGTATATCAGTATGAAAGCATAAGTGAAAACAATTTTCTTTCAAAATATGTTTATCTTTCCATCTCCTTCTTCTACAAATCCTTACCTGAGCCTTGCTACCTTGTTGCTGCAACATTGCAATGTTAATTCCTACATTTTGAAAAATTATTTTTTTGTAACAGAGTTGAGATTTCAAAGCTATGTTGTTGAAACAGAGTTGAGGTGTCTCTTTGTACTGTATAGCTCAGCTCTATGTAGAGGTTCCTAGGTTAGCTCTAAGTAAGCTGGCTCATTTACCAAAAATAGTTCAACCTCATTAGGATAATAACATGGAAAAATACATAAATCCAATCAGAGCCTTCTACTGGAATGACAGTATTGCTTCCAGGACCTGAGTCAGTGTGGGTATCATACGTGCTGTTTTGTATATACATAACTGAACTTCATTAGTCTGCTCTAAAAATCCCGGACACTATTGTTAGTAACTTTCTTCAGATACACTTTGAACACTTACATAATCTTAGCATGAGCTCTGGAACTAGTGACTACAGCCAGGAAGAGCTCCCCATCCACAGAAGGAAGGTCATCAATGTAAACTGCTTCACCAGTTGCATGCTTAATTCCAGAATGGTGCATTACAGGCCGTCCCACAGGATCCTGGGGAGACTGACTCTGATCTACATCCTGTACCATCAAAAACAACCCTCCAAACAGTTAAAAAAAAGTCACATTATTCTTATATTAATTAGAAAATCAGATGAAGGAAAACTATTCATATTATCCTATTCTGGTCTATTCTGGTTCAATATTGAAAACAGATGTAGGACTCAACTGATGCTCCTGAGCTTTTTTTTTTTTTAATTGCTTCTCTAAGCAATTCCAAGAGCATTACACAGGTTTGTCTACTTGTATTTTTTCCTTAATCATTTACATCAGTGACACAAACAACAGTCTTTTTTTTTTATTATTATTATTGATTGGTGTCATGAGGCTCTGAAAATTTTCTGAATTACTCTCACAAGTTTCTGTTCTGTGTTTTACCAGCATGTGGTGTTACAGTTTGAGCTATTTGCAATGGTTCCTAGAATTTGTCTTCCTCAGTGAAAGGCTGCAATTAATCAATGTAAATCAGTGAGACAATGTTTCCTCTCAATTTTATTTCCTTGAAGCTGTGTATGAATTTCATGCCTTATTAACCTTATTTGCTAGGTCTTTCCTTAAAGTTAATTTACTGTTGCCAGATAATTCTGCCATGCCAACTAATTGTTGTCCACTCCCAAACCAGTTTTTCAGTTTCTGTCAGTGATCTTGCTAGCTTTTTCATTTTCTGCACTTAGAACTAGTGATTTACTCTGATCTCAAAATCTGTTTTCTACCATAGGTTCCAGCACTCAAATGTTCCTGCTACACATTCCTCCCTCCTGCACTTTCTGACACATTATCTGCTATTAGCCCAAAGCCAAGAACAGACATTTTTTACTTGATGACTAGAGTTCCTCAAATGGCTGTCTCAGCAAATCATCCCAACTTTATCCCATGTTTATCTTTCAGGATACACTTTTTTTTCCCCATCTTTTTTTTCCCCTCTAATTTTAAAAGTGTAATAAGGTTCAGATGAAGAAGTCCAGACAGAAGACAAAGACTTACATAAATTAGGTAGAAATTTAAAGTGACAAAACAGATTTCCTGGGTTTCTAAATCTTTTATTATTGCTTAGTGCCAGCCAATCCGAATAACAAAAGAAATATGTATTTCTGTTATGTAATTTTCCTGTAGCTCAGGTATAAATTGTTGAAAGCCACAGAAAACTAGTTCCCTTGATCCTGGTCCCATTGGTAAGTTTACACTGCTTTTTCTTTGAAGCTGTAGATAACAACTTGAGCAAATTTAAGTATTTTAAGCTAATAAGTTATTCTAAAAAATATCTAAAATCAAAACAAAAATGTTTCCCTAGATTTCATTTGTATTTTCTTTAGGTTTCTAAAAACTTGAAATTTTTACTTGCATCTTTATTAATGGTATTAAAAGATCAAAATCCCTTGTAGGATTTTCCACATCTAGCCACAAGGGCTGTAAAAAAAACTCAGAAAATCCAAGAGTTGTTCTTTGCTACCCTCTACTGCTGACTTCTCCTTGAAGGCTCCTGTTCAAGCAGATAGCCACCATAAACTTCATCTTCTTTCCTAAATCTAGAGTAAGAGCTAAGAGCCCTCTGAGAGCCTAAGAAAAGTATATTTCAAGAAAAGAATACTAACATATTCTTGGGATTTTCAATCTCTTTGATCTTGGTCCAAGATTTTTCCAATTGGGTTGAACACTGCCATATACCAAGTTTAAGCATGCTGACAATGGATTTTGTTTTGCATATTTACCTTCTGTGAACTGTTTAGAAGTCAGGATATCCACATGAATCTATATTTACTGACAAGGTTTTTCCAATTTTGATACACTTAAAAGCAAGGACTCAGAGCCTGTTGCCCTCAGTCCTTTGGAAAATTTACACCTGAGCTTCACTGTGTAGACCATGCTTGAACTATTTTTATTATTATTTAGCAAGTCTTACACACCACACTACAATCTTAAAACAAAAACACTTGCCTGGTATATTTGGATGCTCTGGGGCATTTTGGTTTGGAAGTCTTGTAGGACACTCCCATATTCCACAGGTATGCCAGGATAGTGGCAAGGGTCCTGAAAAGGAAGTGAATTATTATTAAAACTCACATTTTGAATGTTACAACTAAAAAAAAACCTAAGAACTTAAATCACTAAATACACACTCTTTATACAGAAAATTCCTTCAAGACTCTCACAAGTTAGGCTCTAAAGTAACAATTTGAACAGAATTTAGAGTTTTAAGATTTCACTAGATGATATTTAAAAATACATTAAATTTGACAAATGCGTGTGTTTTAAGTAAGCAAAATAAAGCAGGGATAGTCAGAAGACCTTCGTTCTTGAGTCTGACCAAAACTGGCATAGAATCATTCCTAGTAAATTACCTAGTAATGGTAATTCAGAGGAAAGCGCTTATGGTAATACAGAAAAGAAAGGCAACGGGTATGGTTTCCCTCAGAAGAACAGATGAAGACAAAAATAAATGAATCATAGCTAGAATTTATCGGGCCAGTCAGATTTTAGAGTCCTCCTTTCCCAGTCAACAACTGAAACAAGGAAGAGGGTTGGTTTAACACATGCGGTTACTTTTCAAAGCATTTATATGTATTTTATTTACTTTTTGAACTACAGAAATATGGGGTAAGATACTGACACATTGGTATTGATACACTGTTGCATTAATATTGCTCAAATTTTTATTATTATTATTAACAGCCTAATGTACAAGCTACCTTGGACATATAATATATTTGGGCACATAAAAGTTAAGCAGACACCACTCCATCAGTCTCTTTGGGACTTAAGTGTTGTAGATCTGAACCCAAAAGGGACAATATTTAGCAGACGGTACATACTCAAACATTAACAGATAGCAAAAAAAAAGCAAAACAAACAAAAACAAACAAACAAAACCACTTCATTTGCTTGCAAAAAAACAAGCATGAAAAATCAATTTACCATTGTTTTTAATGACTGCAATACTTCCAGGAAAAATCTGTAGAAGAAACTGACTATCAAAGTATTTTTATATTCTACTTTCCCACCACAGGCTGAGCCTGGAAGAGCTATTTCTTTAAGGACTAATCTGGAAGCTTCATCCAACATCTGTTCATCCCAGTATCTGTCAAAAAGAATAACACAGACACCATCACACAAGGGCTCAAGATAATAATATATACATATATATATATCAATGCACACACTTAAACTGTAGTAATACCTTTGTACCCTCCTGCTTACAATGAAGCTATTGATTTTAACGACAGCTTGCAATTTTGAATACAGTGTAGATCAATGTTACTCACAGAAGTGAGGTCCCTTAAGTCAGAAGAACTAAGTCTTATGCCAGTCTTTTCTTAAAAATAAACAACAACAAAAACTATTACATTTTTAACGCTGATTTAACACTCTTATGGATTACCATTGTTGCACAGATACTGCCCTATATTTAAAGAAAAGTGAACAACAATACTGGTGCAAACTGGAGATGCTTTTAAGTGATCTGATTAATGCTCAATTGCTGTTCCAAATTTTCTGAAAAGGCCTTCCTTAAAGTATCTCAAACACAGTTAGTTCTCCATAATTACACAACCCTAGATATCGGAATATAAATCTGTTAGAATAAATTTAAGCACATAAAGCAGAAACAAACAAACAAACTAATGCTTTAGTGAAATGGTTGTGTATTAATTGGTTTAAAAAAAAAGTCCAGAAGGGATCCATTTAGATAAACTGAGCTTGAATTATTTGTAGATTTTGTGCCCTAAGCCTTGGAAAGATGCTGCAAAGGGGAGAAAAATGTCAGGGATGAATATCAGAAATTATGATTTTGTAGATGAAGAGATATTGAAAATGTTAAGGTCTGATTTGTGTTGCTAAGTTCTTGAGCACATCTGAAATTTCCATTCCTTGTAGCTATCAGAGCCAAACTGAAGGACTTGGGAACACTGATGCTAGGGGATCATCAAACGTATGGGACCCAGCATCATCTCCCAGTGCTTTTGTAGAAGTACACAACTATGTATACCTCATCTGCTTATTTCACAGCTCAAATCTCACATCTCTCTACATACTTCACACTGGAATTGCACCCATGTGCAGACTCCAAAACATAATGATCCTAAAAAGTCATTGTTTGGGCTTGACCTGACCATTTGCTTGAACATGTGTGGCATAAGCCAGGTAACTGAAACCTCCCATGTGCTTTCATGCTCCAAGGAAATATACCCAAGCTCTCAAAATCCCTTTATTCTGAGATGTAGAAAACACTGAGAAATTTTACCTTCCAATAAGTGTCCAACAGGTTTGTTTTGCACAGACAGTGGTTGAGGCAGCACCTCCATAGAAAATGCTTAAATCCTTTATTTTGTTTGTACCTTCTTCAAAAAGGACTCTCATTCCAGCATTGGTTATTGGGAGAGCATTTTCTCTCCTTGTTGCTTGTCGAAATGCAGAGATATACTCTCCCTGAGTAAGATCAGACAGAAGTGGATAACCTGCACACATATAAGTATCTGAAAGCAGAACTTGCTTTTACACTACATGAAGCAAGAAAATCAAAATGAACAGCACAAATTCAACTTCCTGAACATTCAAGACCATACACTTCCTTCTATTGATATTTCAGTAGCTTTACCTTTCTTTGATGTTCTAGCAGTCTCTTTTTGATCTTCCATTACCTACACAGTTCAGATGACTAAATTTTCTCACAGTACACAGACAGAAGATAGGGATCTTGTGTAGGGAAGGAGAAAAATAGAGGGGCTGCATTTATAACAAGACCAAAAGCCTAGAGGCTTCAAAGTATTGCCTGACTTCAGTACTCAGATAACGTCACCCATAATTATTTTATAAAATCACATACTCATCATTGCAAACAACACCTGTTAAAGACTATTACACAGTTCAGCAGCATTTACAGAAGCACAAAGCACATGTATAATCTTATCTAATCTTTTGTATGAATATCACACTACATATCACCATTTACCTACTGAGTTGTGGTTTTTGGCTGAAACCGGGAGATAGTATGACACTATCAGGAACAAATGTAAGGAATCCAGAAAGTGAGCAGTAACAGTGTTACTTTAAACATATGGATTATGCCCCCTTCCTGTTATTCATTGAAGTCTGCAACTCTACCTAAAGCAAACCTAAATGTACTAGTAACTTACCTTCCTAGAATGGGGAATATGGACAGAAACTAAAATCTCTTCTGGCATAATAGTATTGTTACCAACTCCATTCGCAAAAATATCACTCAAAGGAATCCGCCTCTTTCTTCCTAAACAAAAATAAAAATCCCACACCCAGAAACTTCGTACATTGAACATTTTTTAATTGGCAAAACACACATGCTGCAAAAATGCAAAACTATTTTTTGTGTGTGTGTGTGTGTCTTGAGACTGAGCAGTTCCAGGTGTCCAGAGGGAATAAATGCCTTTTCCTTTCTCTTTTTGGTAGATTGTTCTAGAAGTGGCTATGTTTATCGTTCTATGATATGTAAGATTAAAAGGTGGAATTTTCAAAAGGGAAGAGGACAAAATTACATCAGGAACCAAAATCTGTAAGAGCTCTTTGAACACTTAAACATCTATGCTATATAAGTTATGCCAATATCACTACACAGTTAAGCTAGCAAGCCTTCCTAGTGGAAATACAAGATAAATTTTAACACATAAAATTGATTATATTAATTAAACAAGCTCCTTTGGCTCAAGAAGTTTTGTCAGTAAGTCTGCAACTATACCAGCAAAGCAACTGTCAAGTAGAATTGTGATCCTGCAGAAACACAAAGGTATAAAATACACATTGTGCAGATGGAAATCCATACTGATCCACCATGTGCATTTATCAGATGAGATCAAGGTATGTGTATTTATGTATATATACATTTACTAATCTTCCATGTCCTTTGTATTTTGCACATGCTACCTATGGGGTCCATTGTATTTTTAAGTATATGATTTGTAATTACTAGACAATACATGTCTTATAGTAACCCTGATTTATCCCAAAACTTTGTACAAACAGATACTCATCTGTGCCATTTTTAAGGTGTTCATAGATTAAAATATTCCTCTCACATTCAGTGAGCCTGATACTGTAAGACTGGTTGCTTTAGAGCAAGATTACTTTCTTAATGTTTTCGTGTTATATGTGATGATGACACTGTAGTCTATTCATCCTAGAATACCACTTAGCATTAAAATTGCATTCCTAAAAAACATAACCACTGTAACAGCAAAACTTTAGTACAGGAATTTTATTTTGCTGAAGTGCGAATCTGAAAAGTAACACTTAAAAATAGCAGCACTGGCATTTCTGGTATTTTGCCTTTGCAATTGCACCCAGAATACACTTGGTTTATATACATTGCCCAATCCCACCTGTGAGCCTGCCAGAATCTGGGAAAACGCATTTTCCTTTACACCATGATTTAAGAGAAATACTAAGAAAAAACAGTGTCTCTGTAACCTCCTTTTCTTAAACAATCCACATTTCCTATGTTTCACTGACTACTTTTTGGTAAGGAAACACGTTAAAACCTGTGAAAATGCCTGAAATCTTCTCCCAGCAGTAAAATTCTTCCAAGCTAACAAAAAGAGGCATCAGTCAGTATCCTATTCATCATTCAAATAAATAGGCATGTCACTGGAATCGTTGAGTGAGGAGATGCAAATGCATATACACTGACTTTTCAGAATGACATTCTGACAGGTATTTCTGTACTTCAATGGCAAACTATGCAGGAAGAAACCATGGAAATCATAAATCATAATTTTTGTGTATCTATTTCATCAAATCCTGGCTCAGAAGCAAATGCATAAATAACATGTATTTCATGGTGCTGAGTAAAATATTACATGGTCTGAAATGATAACATACACTCTCTGGATCAAGGGCAAAAATAGGTCTTAGAACCATAGAATCAAAAAAAGGACATAAGACATCTGGAAAAGAGGACAGCATGCAGTTTCAAGCCACCAGACAGCTGAGTCTACCAATATTTCATCACCCGTCCAATGGTAAAGTAGTACACAATGAATGGAGCTATTTGACTGGAGTATAGAGTGATGGAAAGAAAATGAGGAAATATGCATGGAAAAAAAGTGCTGGACTAGCAGCTCCTGTACTTATTGGAAGTACATGTGAGGAACAAAAAACTACAGTTCCTGTCAGGACCAGAGGATAATTTAAAAACCAGTGCCAAGTATCAGTTAAAGAGAAAACTACCTACCAGACGGGTGGGGAAGTAGTATACAGATACTCAGATTACCAGGTTTTGTGAGTGCTTTTGGCAATTCACTGCCCACAGAAGTACATATGATCTGGATGTTCTGAATGCTTACTTTGACATGAGAATCTTTGACATGTTCTTACTTTGCAAATTGCTTCTCTTGCAGACATGATCTTCTATGTGAGTGGGAAAATGGTTCCCTAACAAGCACTCACCAGTTACCCCTGCACCCCATACAGTAGCATCCTGCACTTCTGACACTAGCACAGAGACAAGATATCTCCTCTTACCTCTTGAAGCCAGATTAAGCATACAGTTGCCAGCTGCCAGAATAGGATTCAAGTCTGAGGTTGATTTTCGACTTATAATGTTTCCACCTAAAGACTAGGAAAACACAAAATTCTCACCTCTCTTCATTGCCTTCACATTTTCATGTTCTGTCATTATAAATAAGATTATACACACGTTTATGCATATTAAAAGCTCAAAAAGATGCACTGATAGAAACTTAACAACTAAAGACAATTAAAAATGCAAGTTGTATATGTGGTCAGAAGCAATTCAACATAGCTTTGTTCAACATGCAATTGGCATTTTAAGTAACAGACAACATACAGCAATGTTTCTTATCTGTTCTCCACCCAGTGTTCTTAATTGCTTCAAGACAGCACAGAAAATCTTTGTCTTCTCCTCAGGTAACTTTGAGATTGCATTTCTCAAGACGTCTTTAACTAGAGACAGGCTGCAGGCAGCTCCTAGAGTTAATCCTGTAACCAAAATATTATGAAAGTGTAATGTGATCATTGCTTCATTGTCTGGGTTTTAAACTATGTTCAGACTGTAGAGCTAGGACTGTTCATGGGCAACACAGGTAGATATAAGGTGAAGGGCCTTTGCATATTAAAGGAACTGTGACCTTTCAATTCAGGAGACTGAGGTAAAGTTTCATGAAACTATGAAGTTGAGCTAATGGCTCAACATGTGTACAAAAGGGGAACTCTGTTCTCTGCTTCCAGCTGCTTCACTTGCACCAAATTTGTCGAAGTGTTTGTGTGAAGTTTCACCCAAAGTTGAGGCAGCTTCAATGGGCTCTTCCTATTTTAAACACTATTTACATTCTAGTTATTCTTCTAATGTAGCATCTGCAACAAAGTAAGTAAAGCTAATACTGAATACAGTATTTTTCCCCCACTAGAAAGATTAGTGATAAGTTTTTATATTAAGACTGTACTTTTTAAATTTTTCAATACTATAAAATGGTAAAAAGTGCCTTTTAATTCAAAATTATTAATGAATTTAAATTATGTAATGTGTGAATTTTCTGAATGGAAACTGGAATTTAATTAAAAATATAACTCAAAGATAAATAATTTTCACTGGATTTTATTAAGTAGAACTACATTAAAATTTGTGTATTTAAAGAAAAATTTAATCAAAACATGCTCTGCATTGAAATCTAATTAAAGAGAGGAAATACTCTTCCTGGTTGGCAAACTAAACCAAATCTCTCTCATGTTAGAATGAGTAAGCCTTACACTCCAATGACTAGGTATTATTTGTAGAATAAAAGAAACCGTAAACATTCTCCATGCTTCTTTTAAATTACCAACCGCTTTTCAGCTAAGAACAAACTAATTGTCCGCTGGAACTGGCTGTCTGAAACAAACTGAAAAAGATGTTCTAGATGCAATGACAGTAACATCAAATATAGTTTCCCACTTCAAAAATGTGGCTTCAGGCATGTAGTAAGTATCCTTCATCAGATACAGGGCCTGATTTTCCTTAAAACTTAAGCAGTACATATGCACGATGTAATTTATATTTAATTTATGCTATTACAGGAAGTTTAAATATATTTTTAGTTGCTATTTCAAAATTAAATAGAACTTATTTTAAAGCTAAAACCTAGTTTACCTTCAATAAGAAAAAAATCACTGTACTGATCTTAAACATATAAATTGAGGTACAAGGGTATTCATTTGTAATAATTAATGCTGTTATGTTTGAGAACAAGATTATTTAATGCGAATTAGCTATCCCAGTTGAATCACAGACTTTTTTTCTAACATAGACAATTGTACAAAGTTGTTAACACTGTGATTCTCTATGCTATGCAACATAACATGGTATAAAACTGTATCATGTGCTGGGACAGTGGCTACAGACAGCCACCTTGATCCAGGAAATAGCCAAACATGCTTAGACATGACTGGAGAGCCAAAATCATTGTACAGCACTTCACACCTTCAGCATGATGGAATGGAGTAGCATCCCCCATTGCAGAGGAATCTCCCAATCTCCCATGTCCAAAACAAAGAGAAGTCTACTGACCATCACCCGTGCACTTCACCACATTCAGATCCGGGATTCTTGCTGGAGAAATAACAATAGCATGGAACACGCCTCCAAATTTCATCTCAGGTCCTACCAAATGGGAAGGCACAGACATAAATGCATATTCCATAACTGCAGTTCCAACATAGAGGAGCCTAAGCTTAAAGATGAAAGCACATAGTGAATGACAAACAGAGTCCCACTCCTCCCACGGAGGCTGAAACAATGGCAACAGAAGGCATTCAGATCATACATACCCACACTGGTGTTCCCAACAACCAGAGGTGCTTTGGGGTGGGCAGCTTTCAGATCTAGTAATTCATCTAAATTTACAGGAGAAATCCATGTCATTCGTTCCCCGTGAAAAAACAGAGTTCTTTTTGGTTGATTTTCAGCCATTCTCTGATGGAGAAATATAGCAGATTTGCATATTATACACAGAGACAGGTGGCAGGGTCTAACAGACATGACATTAGGCTGGAAGTAAAAAGAAGTTCTTAAAACATGGTGATTCTGTGCATTTTTGAAGGATTAAGTAGAAGGGGGACTGTTAGGCTTGTGCTTTGCACATTAGTGATTTTTTCAAATTTTGACTGTAGGTCCAATGGGCTGATAGACCAGATTGATGATAAATATAATAAATAGCCCACAAATAAACAAAAGTACAAATAGACCCCGCAATTGCTGAAATTAATAAAAAAAAGTAAGTAAAAATACTTAGGGAGGTGTTTGCACCCTTTGTTTGGAGGTCACCAGTGACACCAGCAGCCACATTCCTTTATGTAAACACATGGATCTGTCTGGATGTTGTAGTACTGTTTACTGATCGGTTGGAAAAACCTTGTGCTGTAGGTTCAAATACAGAGGTAGGAACATCTATCTCACAGTTCTCAAATTTTCTCTATAAGCAGACAGCTAGCTATAGAGAATTTGGCTTTGAATCTATACCTTGACAATAATGCAAAGGAAGTAGCTTTTAGTTTTTCTAGGGTATGTACTGCTCTCAATAATCAAGGATTACTGACAATTTCTATTCCAGTGTCCTTATTTCAGCTGCTCATATCTTTGCCCCACTTGAATCACTGGAGCTAAACACTCCCCAGACTGGCTAGCCATTTACGGCTGACTTTTGATGGAAAAGACCAGCAAAACTATTAAGCCACAAAATGGGGAAAATGTATTATTTTGCCAATGTTAGATAAAAAGTATTTGCCAGTTTACTAGGAAGCATTTGTACATTCAGGTGCTGCACTGAACACTCCCTTTAAGTTACTTTGTCTTCTCACCTAATGCTTAATTCTTCAGCTTCCCAATATGACTTTTTTGTATGTGATTATTCAATGAGATCACTGGGGGAAAAAATAACATTTTAAAATCAATCCAGAATGATATGACATTTTTTTCTGATGAATCACTGCTAAGCAGGACGTCAGAATGAGTCCTGAACTATGGACTACTAAGAAGGAAAAGACAGAACTAAAGAGTAGTCTGTAAGTAGCAAAAATTACCATTAGTTCTGGAGGAAATATAAGCTCCTGAGTGGGATCTAGGGGCTGGAATTCATCTGGTGAAAATAGTCTGGTGGAAACCTTAAAAAGAAAGGAAACAAGCAAAGACAAGATCTATTTTTTTCTCTCATTTTTATTTCCACACAAAACAAAACCAAACCAAACTGTAATGGTCCCACTGAAGCTAGTAGAAAACTGGCAATTCCATTATCTTTCAGATTTTGTGCTAAATTACCATGCTTCATTTGAAGCTGCAGGTGAAGGAAGTGGTCGTAACAGTTTCTCAAAGTTTACTCCTAACATAAATGTGCGTATTAGCAAGTATAGAGGAAAGTAACTGAAAGACTAGCTACAGGCTTCCTGGTGTCCTACTGTAAGAATGTAGCTGGTTTCATGCCAACCTACAGAATCCAAAAGGCAGAGAAGCAGATCAGATATTATTGAAAGAAAATTGAGAACGAAGTCAAACGTACATGAATAAAAGGTTTCTTAAAACACTACAATCATGACTTATTTTTTTTAGGAACATTGTAATTTATTGGATTCAAGTCAACGGTTAGACTCTGAAGAGATCAGTGGTTACATTTAGATCACCACTTGTTGGCTTTAGACAGTTCCACATATGCCCTGATTTTCTGCATAATGCAATGATTGGTACATCATCTCCTTCTCATAAAAAAAATACACATAGAAGCCTTGATCTTTAGAAATATTTCCAAATTTTTTGTGAGGAATAATGATATATGTGATTTTATATATAACAACTATAATATTATGGAAGGTGAACAAGGTGAAGGGTATAAATAGATTATGCCTATATCTTGAATAGTTACAATAAATACACAATGCAAGACTTTTTCTGTAAGTTTTTATATCCAACTAGTACAGTTAAAATACTTAAAATCCTACCTTCTCTTCCTTTTCAAACAAATCCTCTTCATGATCCAAGCAACACTTTCCACTTGCTTTACTTTGACAACAAACAGATTCCTAAAGTAGGAACATTCTATCAGTAAAATAGTGCCCAGACTAGCAATAAGTTAAAGACCACTTGAGCCATTAAGAGTCTCTCCTTACATTTCAATGAAGTTCTGGATAACATTTAATAATTAACTACATTGGAAGGATTTGTGTGTAAAAGAAACAATATCCAAAAATGTCTTAAAATCTTGTGATGTCAAAGTCCTTAATATAAAATATTTAATGTTATATGAAATTTGGTGGACCTTGTGAGAACACACATTCAACATTATTTCTTTTATCCACAGTTCAGTTTCCCATTTCTTTCATTGCAGGTCTCTGACATGTTATTTATGCCAGTATCAACCCATGATAAAACACATGTAGTTACTTTGGATTATGCTTCATGATCCATGCTAGACACCAACTTCCTTTTATTTTTAAAAAACAAACAAACAAAAAAACAGGCTAGGCCACTAGACACCTTATTCATCATCAGGGAGTGTGAGCAGGAGATAGACAGGTGGAGCAACTCCCTGCAAGGCCTGAAGGAAAGGCACGGGGGTGAGACACCCCAAACAGTGGTGGACCCCCTGCCCCGCCGAGCAAAGGGAGGGGACCCAGGAGATGAGGAGGAAAGGAAACAGGTCCCTGCTCGACATCGCAGGCAACCCCCCTCCCTACCGGCTCAGCCTTCCCAGGTGCCCTTAAACAACAGGTTTGAGACCCTTGAGCTTGAGAGACCGGTGGGTGAGGATGAGTTTAACAGTATACCCAGGAGGATGCCTAAGGCAAGGAAGTTGACTCCACACCTCAAGACTGCCTCCACTAAGAAAGAAAGAAGGGTGATAGTTGTAGGTTACTCCCTTCTCAGGGGAAGAGAGGTTCTTTTTAGTTCTCTTTAATATCTTTATTGATGATCTGGATGAGGGGATTGAGTGCACCCTCAGTAAGTTTGAAGACGACACCAAGTTAGGTGTGTATGTCGATCTGCTCGAAGGTAGGAAGGCTCTGCAGGAGGATCTGGATAGGCTGGACCGATGGGCTGAGGCCAACTGTATGAGGTTCCACAAGGCCAAGTGCCAGGTCCTGCACCTGGGGCACAACAACCCCAAGCAGCGCTACAGGCTGGGAGATGAGTGGCCAGAAAGCTGCCTGGCAGAGAAGGACCTGGGAGTATTGGTTAATAGCTGGCTGAATATGAGCCAGCAGTGTGCTCAGGTGGCCAAGAAGGCCAACAGCATCCTGGATTGCATAAGAAACAGTGTGGCCAGCAGGGCTAGGGAAGTGATTGTCCCCCTTTACTCAGCTCTGCTGAGGCCGCACCTCGAGTACTGTGTTCAGTTTTGGGTCCCTCACTACAAGAAGGACATCGAGGTGCTCGAGCGAGTCCAGAGAAGGGCAACAAAGCTGGTGAGGGGTCTGGAGACAAAGTCTTATGAGGGTCTTATCACACTCTGTAGGTACCTTAAAGGAGGCTGTAGCGAGGTGGGGGTTGGTCTGTTCTCCCACGTGCCTGGTGACAGGACAAGGGGGAATGGGCTAAAGTTGCACCAGGGGAGGTTTAGCTTGGATATTAGGAAGAACTTCTTTACTGAAAGGGTTGTTAGGTATTGGAATGGGCTGCCCAGGGAAGTGGTTGAGTCACCATCCCTGGAAGTCTTTAAAAGACATTTAGATGTAGAGCTTAGTGATATGGTTTAGTGGAGGACTTGTTAGTGTTAGGTCAGAGGTTGGACTTGGTGATCTTGGAGATCTCTTCCAACCTAGATGATTCTGTGATTCTGACCTGCATCTCTTAACAGAGGAAAAATACTTGGTCTTATTAAAAATCTTCATGGCCTGTATATAAGAACCATAAAACAGTTTGGATTGGAAGGGACCTTAAAGATCATCTAATTCCAACCACCCTGCCATGTACAGGGACACCTTCCACTAGATCAGGCTGCCCGAAGTCCCATCCAACCTGGCCTTAAACACTTCCAGGGATGGGGCATCCACAGCTTCTCAGGGCAACCTGTCTAAATTTCTAATCTAAATGCTGTATTTCATAATAATTCATGCTCCTCATACACCATCTCCATAGGAACATATAAACTAAAACATTCATTCATAAACATACTGAGAGTACTAATAGGCATAATCTATTTGTACTTTAAGAGAGTACTAATAATCACAACAAAGTTATGATAAAACTTCTATAATCACTACTCCTCACCTTACAAAAGGTTTTACAGGCATCTAGGATTGGCCTATATCCAGTACAACGGCACAAGTTCCCTGAAAAAAAAAAAAAAAGAAAGGAAATCATTATAAAAAGCCTTTGTTCTAAAGATGTGGGTTTAAAATGCTTTTACACAAGGTTTGCATCTTTGAGGCTGAAAATAAAAAGTTTTTGGTCTCTGAAAGACATAAAAAGATCACTGTGTCACTGGACTGAAGATCCTGCAGCTCCCAAGAGAAAAGGCTGTTGTTTCAAGAGGAATTTGAGATACTTGAGAGCTGCACTAGAAAGAACAGTGACTACATCTTAGCAAACAGGAGACAAGAGATTGTACCCACTCAAAATGTTTTTCCTTTCCTCCAACCTATTTTTAATAGTGAAGCTTAGCATTATACCTCCATCTAGTTCATCTCATAATAACATGAAATGTCTGAATCCATTATAACTCTACAGCATAATATAAAACATTTTACCTGCAAAAAACATTCACATTTGCCCTTAATAAAGATGGCCTACATATGTCTCTACTTTATTTGACTGTTTTATGACTGTTTTATCCCTACCACAAAGGGACCCTCTTCCCTTTCATGAGGTTTATGACATTCTCAACTCCAGATGTAATAGTAGCTCATAAACTTTCAGGGGCAGCTTCTTCTCCAGTGTACTGTCATTTTTGCACATCTAACTTAAAACACTTCAGAAGATGCAATGAGGATATTCTGAACACCTCATCCTGAGCAATTGACAGCTCCATGATTCATGTTCCAGGATAAAAGAATGACAGGAAATAAAATGTCAGTGTCCAGTAGCAACTCTGCTGGGAAGCGCAATTTAGAGTACACGCACGTGTACTTGAGCAGACTTGTGCTCGTATATGCAAAGTATCAGACAAAAAATGGTTCAATGACATACCTACAAATTAAAAGTGGCAATATTTACCAGCCAGAGCTGTAGTCATCTGCTCTGAAGTTGGTTCTGGGTAGTTTCTTAGTAACGTGTATATGGACATCACCATTCCAGGGGTACAGAAACCACACTGGGAGCCATGGCACTTGGCAAGTCTTTCCTGAAATAAAACACCACAAATGGCACTTCTTTCAATGTACTTCACCTTTCTGATAAACTTTCTCACACATAGGAAACCCACACTAAATGGTTTCTTGACGGTAAATCAGACTTCTTAAGGAAAATAATTTAGGCTCAAAGTAAGAGTAATTATTAGTACTCAAATAAGAGTAATTGTTTTGGGCATGAAACCCTAACACACATCACCAAGGAAGCTAATTAGCCTTCAGTGGGCTTTAGCCTTTTTTGCTTCCATACTAAAACATCAGCTAAAGAGCATTGTCCATGATGTGCCATTACCTCAAATGGAATGGTAATCCTGATTCACTCCAACAATTCTCATGTACCAACTATTTGATCAGGGTGTCAGTATTACTGCAAGGTCCATCATGAGCTACACATCATCAGGCTTGATCAACCAAACATCAGAAACTCATGTTGTCTTCTGTTATCATTTATCAGGGGGAATAAGCAACATATGAAATACCCATGCCCTGATTCCCATGCACTGCCACTCAAGCCAGCCCATACAAAGGAAGAAATCAACAATCTTCCTACACAATGATAACGCGTTCTCACCTGAACTGGATGAACCCTGCTTTTTGTACTTCCAACACCTTCCACTGTGGTGACCGCCACACCGTACAAGGAGCAAATAGGAAGCAAGCATGCATTTGCTGAGTAGTGTCTTTGGAACATTAAGGGGAATAAAGAACTTAAACACATATGAATATTATTTTGTGGTAAAGTAAGACTTAGTTTATACTTACAAAGCAGTCATTACCATCATTTGGAATGACAGGAGAGTAAGCGCTATAGAAGAGATTACTTACTAGCTGTATTTCTTGTCCCCAGTACAAAGACTGTACCTACAAGGACATAACATTGACATTTCTGGAGAATTTACATCTTCCTTAATACTTCAGTCTTTTCTAATTGCCCTCTCATTTCTCCTGCCCACTATCAACCTTTAAAGTGTGTTTTGGATGAAGAAGGTGGGGAGGAGAGTTAGTGTAGTCCTCTGAAAGAAGAAAAAAATTATTGTTGATAATTTGAAATCCAAGTTTCTGATCCAAAGAAAATTCTAATGTAAAAAAAAAAAATTCTACACAGGAATAATGTACCAAAATGAAAATTCTGTAAAGCTTTTTGTCATTAACAATAAAATGTTTTGTTTTACTATAGTTGAAATGTATCTTTTCGGAAGCATTATTATAATTCTTTTAATTTTAACACTTACAATAACATTAAACATTTCATTTACATTGTACTCCAACATAGTGCAATTGTCTAGAGGAACAACTAGAACATTTTGACATCCTCTCCCCCACACACACCTGAAAAGATACTCCGTTGACGATGACAGTTACTATTAAACAATTTTGCTAAAGTTTTTTCAATTTAAATGTAATTTATTCCTGTTTTTAGTTTAACAAAACTGTTTTTGAGTTTTGAAATCTCTTTTGGGGGAGGAGAGGGAGTTAAGTATTAGAGGGCTGGGCTGATCCAACTCACACTTCTGGCTGCCCTATTCTCCCACCACTTATATGACAGAAATGCAGGGAGAAGCTATGTTCCTGTGGTCAGATGTTAAATTAATGCTTCCTAAAGAGAAAACTCCTCACAGCAGCTGTCAGGTTGTATTAGCAAATTAAGCATTTCAACAAATTTATAGCTGAACGAACGATTTTTTTTTTTTTTAAACCGTTTCCTTCTTTGGATTAAAGCAGCTCTTCCTTTTGGATTCTTTTACTGATAAACACATATACTACAAATGTTTTTGTTTGTTGGTTTGTTTTTCAAGTTTCATACCTGGAAACTGCATAAAATTTTGCATAAAGCTTTACAAATTTTCTGTTAAGGATACTGTATCTTCTTTGAAACTGGCTCATAAGTTGATATCATCACTGTACATGCACCACAGCCACCTCCTCCACAGCCATACTTAGTTCCTGTAAGACGGACTGGAAGTGCTACCATTAGGGAAAAAAAGTTTCATTTTGGCCTTTATTCTTCTATAAAGCTTGAGGACCATCTTTTTTCCTGTACTTTTATGGAATATATAATTGGTTAGGAACAATAGCATATATATTGGATTCTTTCTTATACTGGATTAAAATTTTCAGTGAAAATCAGATTGAAGATAAGGAAAAACAAAATCCTGTTCACAAGGAAATGGGAAACTCAATTCTGAATTCTTTTGAAGGAGTAAATTGGGTCAGAAACAGTAAGCGAAAAAGTTTTACAAGTGAAAACATGAAAAGAAAAAACTCGAAATGGGCAAACTAGTTATATATCCAGCAGGACACTAAAACCAATATCCAAAGTTTTCCCAGAAGTGTCACTGGAAAAGTAACTGGAAAAAAACCAAGACTCTTGCACCAATTCTTATTCTCACTAGCCCCTTCCATGAGCTGATCAATGATGAGCTAATTAGTGACCAAGTCACTAATCCAGCTGATAGATACCCTCTGTTTTTCCTGGGTCACTTTTCTGCTGGTCTAGCAAGTGGAATTAGTACACAAAGAGGTCTGAGGAATGTCACAGCACAAGTTGCAGGAAGAGAGCTTTCTACCAGGAGCAGGGAATGATGAAGGGGGAAACAAGCTGCCTTTGCCTTTAACAATGCGTTGTGAAAAGTTGTTCGTCAACATGGGGGTTAGCACTCTTCACTTGAAATAATGCTCTGACGCACATACGTTGTTTTAAGGTCTCACCTAACTAAGCTCTACTACTTTTTCCACTGCAAAATGCTTTACAGAGCCCTTTCACTAACATCTTAACCTGTCAGATATAAACAGTACATTTTAAGATACAGTTTTCTTCCCTTCTTACTCTTCTATTTATTTGCTAATTTACACTGGGCCTTACAGTTATTAACAGTGGTCTAATATGCCAATTTCTATGCCCCCAGAAAAGAAAAAAAAAAGATGTCAGGATGTTTAGTGAAGTATTATACTGTATGTTGCAATTATAAAACACATAACTGGAAGACACTAAATTTCCTCATACTCAGTCACTTTGGACTATACAAATTTTGGCAGCATCAACATAAGTTATTTCTGACCGATATTTTTGCTCCCTGCCATTCATTTTTGGCTGTTTAATAAATTAGCTGTCCTCCTAGCTAAGTTAGCTCAGCTATGTGTGGAAGTTTGCTGTGAAAAGAATCAGTACCTCAAGTCTGGCTAGCTGAGTGGTCTCAGACACAGTTGTACAGGTACATCTTAGAGAATGACACACTATTATACAGACGTAAGCAACAGAATACAGGAATAAGTCAACATTTAAATTGTAGGATAAAACCACCAACTAGCTCTAGAAAACAAGTTAATCTTATCCTTGTTTTATGAGGAGAGTACAAAGCTACAGTAAGGTTAAATGATTTTTCAAGGTGCCAGAGCAAGTCAGTGCAGAATATGTATCGGACCTAGATAATCTCACTCACAAATGTGCTTTAATAAATGAAGTACAACTCTCAGGATAGAACTGGTATTGAGCCATGTTTTATAGCTCAGTGGAGCTTGAAGTTGTTACAAGTTAATGAAGATTAATTTCCTAACTACCAGAACTGCAGCAACCTATTCTTCACCAGACTCCTCCTTATGACTGTACCAGTAATGAAGATGTTTCAACTTAAGTTTTTCTTTTAAAAATTTGAAGTTTATAAAAACATTCTGTTGTGTGAATTCTCTAGTGTATGGTTTATGTCATTTTGCTCTCTGGTAATATGTTTCAGGAGACAGCCCAGGAAGCTGCCAAACGGGAGATTCTGCTCTCTCACATTTGGTCCATGCTCCTGGTCCCTACACATAATGTGTTACTCAACAGTAAACAACAGCTTCATGAATACTGGGGATAAGCCTGTGGCACAGCAGGTTCTGGAAAATTGCTAACAGTTGAAAGCAGACATATAAACAAACATCAGAAGAGGCAAATAAAAATAGAGGAAAAATATCAGAGCAACTGCTGCAAAATTTGTAGCAACAGAGAAAGCCACTGAGATGTGGACAAACCAAGACAGGAGAGAAATTTGGAAAAAAAAAAAGGCAGGGTGTAAGTTCTAGCTCTTTCAGCTTCTGCTTTATCTATTTTCTTTCTTCCTGTTTTAAAAAACATACTTGTTCATATTTACTTGCTGTTAAGACCTGTTTTTTGTTTGTTTTTAAGGTTTAGAAATCTGTTTGAAATGCTTATCATAAGAAGTTAACAGATTACTTCAAAATTCCAGCAGACTTAGGCTCTCATCACAAGGTCTTTCCTCTTTCAACAAAGAGACTTTTACACAATTTGGAGACACCTACTCTGTCAAGTTTTATTCACACTAGCCAAAAGGTTCTTAGGAACAGACCGATAAGTACACACATGCACATAGTGATAAATGGCATAGCTCTTATTTGTTTAGGAAACTAGGCTAAAAAAAAAAATAATGCAGCAGCTCACTGAAGAGTGTTTGGCTTAAGAAGGACATCATTTACAGTTGCTTTATCTTAAGGAAGTCACAGCCCCTTTAAGCTCGTAACTAACCTTTTAATTATCATTTATGAGAATTTTGCTCGAATAAGACTTTCAACTGAGCAACTTCAAGAAAAAAAACAAGAAAAGGATACGTCTCTTTCGCAGATAAGACAGCAGCATCTGTTCAGGATCAGCATTTGTCTCTATTATCTGCAATAAAAAATGAAAACCAATCTTTAACTAAGAAAGCAAAACTTTTCAAAATTCAGGGCACAGGCTACATTCTCACAAAGCCAGAAAAAAGTCCTCTGGTTTCCTCTCATAGAACTACCCCCTATTGCAATGCCCACAGGAGAGTTTGGACTTGTAAAAAATTCTTCAGACAGATACGTTTCCAGGATCTACTAAAAATAAATGCTGCTTACTTGAAAGGTCATGCTGAGGGAACTGACCTTCAACCATACTAAAAATAAAAATGGGAACTTTGCTAAAATAAAGGTAGCATAGGACAAAGAATTAATGATTTGCAGGTTTTAGAGTCTCTCTGGTACTTTAACCTACTGGGATGAACACTAGAGGAAGCCTCTATGACTACCAGCAGGAATCACTTTTCATCCAGTTTTATTTACATAAACTTGCGCTTGCCTTAATAGACCAACAACAGAGCATCAGAAATGCCTACATTCTTATTTCATTAGAGGATCGTTTATTCCACTGCTTAGAATCAGCTATTTCCTTCCAGTTACGTTGAATCAATAACAAGCTTAATTTTGCTCTTGCAGCATTATCGTTATGATGCCCATTAGTCCAGATTCTGGCACTTGGGTCTTGTTGACTTGCTGGTGTGACCCTTCATCTCTTCTCCAACAACCATTGAAAATGAGAAGCTATGCACCTACAAATCGAAAACTAGTTTGCTCACCACCCAAATTTGGTAGCTAGTTTAAAGTCCACTTCACTTTGATGTTTTTTCCCCGCAAACTCAACAGAGCTGTGGAATGTTTTAACCACATTGTGGATTTACCTTGCTCTGCAGCTCAACTCCACCACAGCCACTCTCTCACTCCCCCTCCTCAAAGGGAAAGGGGGAGAAAATATGATGCAAAGGGCTCAAGAGTTGAGATAAGGACAGGGAGATCACTTACCAATTATTGTCAGGGGCAAAACAGGCTCAGTACAGGGAGATTAGAGAAATTTATTACCTATTCCTAACAAGCTAGAGAACTAAGAAACAAAGAAAACAAACTTCCTCTCATCCACCGTCTTCCACCTCCTCCCCCCAGGCGGCACAGGACAAAGGGGAATGGGTGCTGCAGTCAGTCTGTAGCACTTTGTCTCTACCACTCTTTCACGATCACTCTCTGCCCCTGCTCCACGTGGGGTCCATCCCACAGGATGCTATTCTTCCTGAACTAATCCAGCATGGGCTTCCCACAGGCAGACGCTCTTCAAGAAATGCTCCCATATCGGTCTGTACCATGGGGACCATCAGGAGCAAACTGTTCCAACATAGGTCCCCAATGGACAGCAGATCCCCCCAGATCCCCTGCTCCTGCGTGGGCTCCTCTCCAGGGGCTACAGCTCTGGCCCGGAGCCTGCTCTGGTTTGGGTTCTCCAAGGGCTGCAGCCTCCTCCAGGCCACATCCACCTGCTCCACCAGGGGCTCCTCCATGGGCTGCAGCGAGGAAATCTGCTCTGCTATGGTGCACGGGGACAGCCTGCTTCACTCTGGGCCTCTCCACCATCCGCAGGGGATTTTCAACTCTGGCACCTGGACCACCTCTGGCCCTCCAGGGCTGGCTCTCACTCCTTGCTCTCCCAACTGCTGTTACATAGCAAGTTATTTCCCCTTTCTTAAATCTGCTCACAGAGGCGCAAACAACATCACTTATTGGCTCAGCTCTGGCCAGAGGTGGGTCCCTTTAGAACCAGCTGAAACTAGCTCTTTTATCTAACATGGGGCAGATTATGGACCCTTCTCACAGAGACCACCCCTGAAGCCCCCTGCAACCAAAACCTTGCCACATAAACCAAATAACCACTTCTCCTCCGCTGCTGCTTCTCCCCTTCTAACAACACTTGCTAGCTGCAAGAAAGTTAGCTAGTCAAAGTAATTCTAGGAGAGTGATTTGCATTCCAGAGGCTTTGTCTGAGGATTCAGTTATACTCTTGTGAATAAGTTTGAGGAAACCAGATCCTATTTGTGTCCACACCCTTCAGGGTTACATCTGAAACCATCTGAAACAGCATCTGCTCTGTCTCCACGCTCCCTCCCAGCAGCACTTACCTTCCTGCCATTCACATAGAAAATGAGCTCCTCAGCCCCTGCCGCCCCTTGCAAGGCCATCGTGTCCTAGCCTCGGAACTTTCAGCGACAGCTGAGGAATCCCTCGGCGGCTGGGGCGGAGCCGCGCAGCCGCGGGACGGACAAGGAGGGGGGAGGTGGGGGAGGCACCTTCAGAAGCGGGGCTGCCAGACTCGGAAAAGGAAGTTCCAGGGAGTTCCGAATGTGTAAATACAATGTTTGAATTAAATGAAATTTTGCAGCTATTTTAGAAAACTTTCAAATGGAGGCTCAGAATACTTTATCCTGATTGATTCCAATGTGTTGTATTATTTATGTATATATTTTTAAAAAGTTCTTACCTGAAAGAGAAAGAAGAGACTGTAAAGCATCAAGCGGAGGACCTTGTTTTAAGTAATGATGCTGTAAGGTCTTGGATTTTGAACTGTAGGGAGCCAACTTGAAGAATATCCCATATTCTGAATTGCAGGGACAAGAAGATGCTCTTGTGAACCAAAGGGAGGATGACAAACTGCAGCCAGATTCTTCTTCCCTGAAGAAGGGAAGTTGTTCAGGGTCAAGGGTTGAGATAAAGATGAGGAGATCACACAGTAATTATCGTGACGGGCAAAATAGACTCACCATAGGGAGATAGTAAGATTTACTGCCTATTACTAACGAGCTAGAGAAGCGAGAAACAAAGGAAAGAAACTAAAAGTACCTCTCCCCCCCAAACCACCCTCTTCCACCTCCTCCCCCTGAGCTACGCAGGGGAACAGGGGAATGGGGGTTATGGTCAGTCTATAGCGCTGCTTCTCCACCGCTCCTTCTCGGTCACTCTCGTCCCCTGTGCTGTGGGGTCCCTCCCACGGGATGCAGTCCTTGCTGAACTGATCCGGTGTGAGCTTTCCACAGGCAGCAGCTCAAGAACTGCTCCAGATATGGGTCAGTAACACGGGTTCCATCCCTTGGGAGCAAACTGCTCCAACCTGGGTCCCCCACAGGCAGCAGCTCAAGAACTGCTCCAGATATGGGTCAGTAACACGGGTTCCATCCCTTGGGAGCAAACTGCTCCAACCTGGGTCCCCCACAGGCAGCAGCTCCTGCCAGGTCACCTGCTCCTGCGTGGGCTCCTCTCCATGGGCTACAGGTCTGGCCTGGAATCTGCTCTGGCGGGGGTCTTCCACAGGCCACAGTCTCTGTCGGTGCAGGTCCACCTGCTCCACCGTGGTCTCCTCCACAGGCTGCAGCGTGGAACCCTTGTCCACTGTGGTACTCCATGGGCTGCAGGGGGACAGCCTGCTTCACCATGGTCCTCACCACAGGCCGCAGGGGACTTCTGCTCCAGCACCTGGAGCACCTCTCCCCCTCCTTCTTCACTGACCTTGGTGCCTGCAAGGCTGTTCCTCACTCCTTTCACTCTCCCAGCTGCTGTGTGGTGCAGTGTTTTCTTCCCTGTCTTAAATATGCTCTCACAGAGGCGCAAAACAACATCACTTATTGGCTCAACTCTGGTCAGCAGTGGGGCCATTTACCAAACATGGGGCAGCTACTAGATCCTTCTCACAGAAGACATCCCTATGGCCCCCTGCTACCAAAACCTTGCCACGTAAACCCACTACAGCACCCTGTGTAGGACATTATAAAATGATGCTTCTTTGTTGTTTATTATTATTTCAGCCTGACTCTGCATTTTAATTTCTGTAAAATAGATGCAACTAGTGAATTTGCCCTTAAGAGAAGACAAAAGAGCATCAGTTACAAAATTCATGTTCAGAAGACATCACAGGCTTGCATCTTCCCACCTATGCTGTTATATTTGTGTATTCTAAACACTCAGTGTTGCAGAAAGTCGTATATGTGGCAAATACACTAAACCTTTACAAGCACCTCTATGGCAGTCTTATCTTCTTTACTGGATAGTTTTTACTGATATTCTGGAAAATTCAGATTCATAAAATTTAGTTTTCTTCTATAAACATTACAAAGCCTCTGAAAATGAACTTTCAAATCCCATAGAAACTAAAATATTTTATGAAGTCTTGATATTGAACAATAGCAAATAAAGCTTTATATGCACAAGCGTTGAATAATGCATCGCCTAGTTTCAGTCCCTAGTAAGTGATGCGTTACAATATTTACTGTCCTACTTCACAGTTAGCAAAATGAAATATTACCTACTTCATGGGATAATCATTTCTTTTCAGTATATTACAGTTTGAGGGGTCCTCTGTCTTACTAGATGTTTCTTGCTAACTTCATTGAAATTGTTATATACTGTTAAATGTAGGATGCTGGGACCAGAACATATGAGAAAAGACAAACTTATTCCTTTGAAGATACTGAATTATTTTATACAATGTATGTAAATAATACATATTTTTAACTGCAGAATAACACTAAAAGTGTACTATTTCTCTTACAGAATGTTTCGAATTTAAGTCTACTTGCTGATTACATACCTGGCATTTTTTCAATTAGGAAATGTTCATATTGTCTTCCTCTTGCACTGTACTTTCCTCAGAAAAAGTAAATACATAAGGTATATTACATACATGTTTTCAGTTACGTTGTATGTATGAGGGGAATTCTATGTAAATTCATTTCATTAGTATTGCATATATCCCCTCCCGAAGTTACAAGTCATTTTTTCTTGACGGTTAGAGCTAATCACACAATTTATTTACTTGATTTTGTTAAGGTATATTCAAACAGTAAGACTTATCTCCTACTTTTTTAAAGGACACTTGTTCCTGCAGAACAAAATGAGCTATGTGAACTGTGAGCTATTGCTTTCTAATAATTAAGTCTCCAAAGGTAATTTTAACTTGTGATAAATTCCAACAATATAGGAATCATAACTCCAATGGAAGTTTTGCATAAACTTACACTCACAAAATAGTCTTCAGTAACTTCAAGATGTAGGCATTTGTAGAGGATACTTGTACCAATAAGGGTTTATAGAATCAGTTTCCTTTTCCTGTTTAATTTAAATCTATTGAAGTGATTAAATAAATTTCAAAACAATCAAAATCTTTCAGTGGTACACTATTAAATCTAAATAAATAAATAAACAAACATGAGGGGGGAAAAAAAGCTACTTTGAAGGTCTCATCAAAAATCTTAATTCCTGCGACAGGTACAAAGGTGTTTTAATCTGGAATAATAATGAGCTGTTTTAACATCAATTTTTCCCAGCAAGAGCTTCTAATGTATCAATTTATCTAGAAGAAGCACATTCAGTGAAGACTCAACAGACAATGTAACAATTTATCTAGTGCCTAAAGTGAGTGACCATTTCGTAAAACAAATAAAAGAACCAGATCTTAGATGATAGCAGAGTAAATGATATCCCTGTATGTACATCAACTTGAGCAACAAAAGCTGTTGGGATGGAGAAAACAATGAAACAAGGGCAGAAGCAACAGTGATATGATTTCAGGATTGCTTCAAGTAATTTCTGCTCATCTTCAGGCCACTTGCTTTATCTTTTGTTATTCTGAAAGTCATCTGTACTGAACGGAATTGAAGAAACTAAGGCACAAAGTCTAGACCTTACAGTTTTATTGAAAATTACGTGAAATACCATAGCAGTCTAGCTGGTAGTATCTGAGACTGTGTAGAACAGCAGGACCTTCACTGAAAAAAGGATTAAGACAATCTCCAAGAAGATTTTTTTTTTTTTTTCCAGAGAAGAAAAGCATGTGTTTCTTTTTCTAGCTCTCAAACCACTGTCAATAAAGACAAAACCATAAAAAAACAACAACAAAAACACCCCCTGCATTTTGCTGCTGCAGTGCCGGCAAATTATACAAGTTGTAACAGATACTTCTTTGGATTTCTAAAAAAAACATGACATACCTAATGATGTTGATACACAGACAGAAGGCTAGCAAAAGCATTTCAATTAAAAAGGAAACAATTCTAAAAATGTGAAAAAAAAATATTAATAATAATAAAAAAACAGGAAAGAATGTGTAATATTGTAATTCTTTCTTTAATAATATTGAATCTGGACAGAACCTATAATTCCATCTATTTCTGCACCTCTTCAAAATGATTTTGCTAATGTAGTGACATATACGGTACATTTCAGAAAGAAAAAGACTGTTTGCTGAGAATTCTGAAAAAAAAAAACACGCTGTCAAAAGCCCTAAAAAAATGAGGTAAAAATCATTTACTGTTGTCCTCTCACACACCAAGCTAATCATCTCATTGTAGAAGGTTATCAGCTCAATTCAGCAAGATCCCCCCTCCATAAATCCATGCTGAATACTCTCAATATTTTGAGTCTTTAACATGTATGGAAATGGTTTCCATGAGGATTTTCTTCATCACCTACCTAGGTTCCAACGGAAGCTACAATGAAATATGAAGAGTACTTCTTGTTCTTTGTTGGTGGTGTCTTTTTTTTTTTAAAAAAGTATGTAATGTATGCATTATAAATTTAAGAGTACTAATTACTTAGAGGTATACCAGATCAGATAAAAGGTCTAACTTATCAAAGAAATGGCCAGTCTCTTAAGGTTTCAATAGTGAATACCCTTAGAAAAGGTATAAAATGGCATTTCTGGTAATTCCTTATGTATTTTTCTTCCATTAATTAGCGTGATCAATATTTAAACCCATGTAAACTAACAACATCTACTCCTGTTGTAAGGAATTCCTCAGTTTAATCGCATATTGTGTGAAGAACCACTTTCTGTAATCAAATAAGATAATTTATTTGCATCTCATTAAAAATGAGCTTTGTAACAACTTTGGTTCCAAAGTGAACCTGAAACTTTATCCAATGTAATCCATAAAAGCTGTGTAAACTGTGAGCTACAACCTGTGGCTGACTGCATCTACAACTTAGATAATCCCATAAAATTTTTTGTCTGATGAGAATGTGTTACCAAATGCAGAAGTGATCAATGAGGAACCAGAGGGGAAATAATATAAAAACCCGATAGCTGAATGATATGATGTGGTTGTAGTATTTGTCACGTTATCACACTGAACTGGAAACTCAGCACTGCTTTATCTGGATGCTATTTACTAATGAATTTCTACTGCAATGCTATGTTCTTTCTAGTTGCCTCTGACATCTATGCAGGACACTGGGTTTCTGTCTAATGTTCCTAAAAATAAGAACTCATTCAAATTTTAATGATTCTGCCAAAAAGCAAAACAAAACAAGTTATCACAAAACAACTCTTTCCATCAGTTTCATTAGATTTATCAAAGCTTGGGATACTTGGTCTGATCCAACTATCATTGAGAAATGATTCTGCTCATGGTAAATATGAAGAAATCACAGTAAAATTTTCAAATGTGATTTATTTTTGTTCTCATAGAAACTTACACTTTTCTTACAAATTAGTAAGTGCTGCAAACCCTTTGAACAGTTTATAAATTACAGATCAAAAAAGTAAAACACAAGAATGGAGTCTAACCTGCATTTGCTTTCCTTAGTGAAGAATTCTGTGTCCTTTATATAGGGAATCCTTTCCAAGGAATTTCACTTTGGAAGGCTTTGTTTTACCTCTATCAATCAAAACCAAGTAAGCATTCTATACTACTCAACTATTTTTTAAATTATTTTTTTGAAAAATAGTACCCATTTTAGAAGTACTGTTCATAAAGGCAATTCTCCTGTCTTCTTCAAATATTTTTTGATTTACTTTTAAAACTTCTTCTATTTTTTACTTTATAAACTGGGGAATGCAGAAATTGTGCATCTGTGAACTGATCTCCACGCCTTAATTTGCTGTAAACAAAAGAAATAGAAAACACCATATAAAAATCACCAAAAAAATCTACGCAATTATAATAATTCCAAATAGTAAATACTTTCATTGAAAACTTAATACAGTAAAGAAATTAAATATCTGGAAAACAAATACTATTTTTCAAAATAATGCTAAAAGTCTTGGTCTTGTTGTGTGTCGTATCATATAAACGTGCATACTGATAACTCCTAGAAGACAAACCTAAAAAAGGACAAACCAAATACGTAGTAGTATCTACATGGGAGAGAACACTTAAAAATAAAATATAAATAGGAGACAAATCTAAAATCCCAAGTGAAATCCATATTTTTTTTTTTCTCTTCGGCTACTGTTTCATTGACTCTTTCCAGAAATACAAAACCTTATAATTGTGGGATCTAACAGGAGAATGTGTCAATTGCATAACATCACACCATCTTTTTAGCATCCAATTAAAATTACTAAAAGAAAAATCAAGCTCTTATCCCTTTGCCTTTGTTTTGCAAACTTTATGGTAAAAATATTTCTGAAAACAAACAAACAAACAAAAAAACAGTGCTAAAATGAAAATACACGTATTTGCTTTTAGTTACTACTTGTCCTCGATCTCACTGTTTCAATTAATTGTTTGCTTACTTATGGAAGTAAGTAAAATATTTTGTGGGTGTAAGGAAACACTGGTATTTTTTTTTCAGATTGTGGATTTATTTTCTTCTCCTCTCAGTTTCACCAGCATATTCCTTTTGCACCTTCATAAAATAAATTGTTATAATCCTTTCAGTCTCAAGACCCTTATGGGGAAATCTTGATACTGTCTTTAGCTAATGAATATGCAATCTACTAATACATACAACATAGCATAATTATTCTTTAAAGTAATCTTTTATATATATATTTAAACCTGGTGCCAAAAAGCTTTCTGAATATTTTCAGAACTTATTTTCAACTTAATGTTCCATCAGTATTTAGATCTATTCACATAACCGCAAATATATTAATTTTCTTAATGGAAGTTTGACACTGAAATCCTCTTTTAAATTTCAATTATTATTATATAATCTATGGCATATCTTTTCAAAATCTTGAAAATACTGTGCCACTAAATTCAGTAAGAACACTGATACAGGTATCTAACTATCAAATTATAATATTTTAAACTCAAATGATTTCTTACATTAGATATAACTATATATGTATCATCAAATATAGCTATATTCTTAGTTAAAGCAAAATCAATGAATACCATGATATTAGTACATATATTATCTTCCACTTGACAATGTTACAAGGACTTTATTATGGCAAAAGTTTTTATTTAAGATTTACAATTATACACCTCTAAATGGGTTTATGTCATGATAAACATTAAGAATTCATCATTATTCACTACTAGAATAAAATGTTACTTAATAAGCTGGATATATTGTTGTATCTAACACCTCAAAACCCTGACACAGTAACAGGAAACATTTTACATCAACACTATAGTATCCTTCCACTCCAGTTTGCAAGCAATTTTTAAAAAAAAGATTTTTTGGGTTTTAATAGCAAATCTTTATTAAGTTACATTCTAGAAGTAAATACAACACCTGCTCTAATTTACAGATACTTACCATCTTAGACCGGGTTCTTTGTAGCAAATAGTGGGTCTTCCTCGTCTAACTGGTGCTGCTGAATTTTCTTCTAAAACTTCAGGGCATGTAGGTAAAGAAGTATGAGAACATACACTAGTATTGGTCAGATCCTGAAAAGCTGTTCTCCCTGTGAATATAGCAGTTTAGATGTTTCATTTCAAATATTTTCTGAATCATTAAGTAAATTTTCAATTCATCATTATTTTTTGTTTTTATTTCTTAATTCAGGTATTTTGGTCACTGTTCTTCCTCTGAAAGTGTTCTGCAAGGAATAGTACATGATCAAAGGAAAGGGAACTACAACAGCTTTCAACTTATCCTGGTTTGGATCTGTTTGAAGTCTACCATGGCTCTTGGGACAGAATCAAGGGACAGACTCAAATCCCAGAAACACTGTAATATGCAACTGGCTGCTTAAGATTCCACAAAGTTGTTACAGTAAAGTTGCACACATCTCATGGCCTTAAATGCAGGGGGAGGGAATACATGTATAACCTGAAGATCAACCTGAACAAAGGTAATCTATGGGTGACTACATTTTTCAACTTTGTTCCTGCTCTATGAACAAGTGTGCAAAATGATCACAGCAAGATGATTGAGGATCCTTATTGTCAAAAATATATATACTACAGAATTATTTACATTGCCTCATATTTTGAATCACTGCACATGTCAAAGAGGAATACTCTATTGAGACGTAACCAGCTTTGGTGGAAGAAGCACTATTTGTGTCAATTTTGTGTAATATTTTAAGATGAGCTCAGAATGCCAGACTAAACATCGATACTTAATTTGGAGACAAATACTTAGATAACGTGGGAGAAATATTGAACTTATTACATTAGTCCATGTATCAAAAAATTCTAAACTATTATTAGTCCACAGCCTGAGAAGCACCAAGATTTAATGCAGACATCAATCCAAGATAAAATAAATACAGCCTTAATCTGTATGCCTTAAAAGTTCTTCCAAAAGCATACATTCTCCACTAATACAGATCAAATCTTAAATTTACTGCATCCAGATGAGAATATATTGGATGCAGTTTTTCAATGGGACTGAAATGAAAACTCTCTTACTTTTACTTCTTGAGCTTGAAGTCTTCACTCACCTTAAATTCTGATGCAGAAAATGCATGCTATTGATCACACAGAGGAAATTCAAACACACAGCAGATAATGATGACTTTTCTGTTGTACTTATCTTAAGACTAGTAAATTATGTCACTGAATATACATATACCTGCTAAAAATTGAAGATTTTGTATAATAGCAACTGAATATCTTGCACATTGTATCACACAAACTCTGAACTGATGGCCATGCTGATACCACTGAATTACCATTGTCCTATAGAAGAATTCTTTGCTGAGATCAAGTGAAATATATCAGTGGAGAAGACCAACCATTTTATAATTTTTTTTGGAAATATATTAAGTAGAGACACAAAAATCAAAGGTTCTTTATTGGATTTCTGCTAACTTTTCTCCTAAGAATATGAGACATTTTACAGTGACTTGGGCTGCTTGCAGGAAGTTCCTCCTGATTTATGAAAGCAAAAAGAAAACTTTCATTACAGGAGACTTTTAAGGTATATTTTTAAGTACAGCACAAATAGTGATGCAGAAGAGCTGGCATCAGAATTGATGGCATTTCCTTGCTTTCTTTTAATTCAAGACATGGTCTTGAATGTAGGATGAAGAATAAATTGGTTTTTCAGCTCTGCTTACATGGACAAAGATCAAATGATTAGCTTGCTTCTTTTTATGACAGTCTTTGATACTACTGATCACAAGGGTTTACTAATCTAATATTAAAGCGAATAAAAATACAGGATCCTTTTTCTACCTTCCAAATAAATTTAATATGAGAAGCTGTAACTGCAGAATAGCAGGAGTAATACCTTGCACAGTGTTCTAATTCTGCCAGTACTCCTGTTCTACAGTCATGTAAAATAAGAGATTTTTTTTGACCAGTATCCTAGGGTTCAAATGAAGCAAAAGCAGGATTTGCTTAATGTCTTGGGATTCCATTTATTTATTTGAGCTAGGAAGCTGGCTATGTATTGGGATATTCTTAAGGACAGTGAAGTAAACTTGAACTTGTTGAGAAGAAAAAAAGGTTTATAAAATAGACCCTTCATACAAGGAAACTTCCAAGCTACATTTTAAAGCATATTTAAACTCCAGAATAGTCATACATTCCTTTAGCTCCTTTACAGTACTTCCATGTATGAAAAGAGAAACTAACTTATCTTCCAGACCACACTGAATTGTTTTTTTTGGTTGTTGTTGTTTTTTCCTCAACTAAATGCATCTTATTCAAAATAAATAAATAGGCTGTCACATGAAAGTTTGCTCATAGGTAGATTCTAGAGAAAACAAGCTCCAAGCTTTTTTTTTTTTAAAGATCTCAAAATTCGTGTAGATTTGCAATATTTTTAAAGAAACACAAATGAAACCTGTAAGTCCAGTTAATGAAAACAGCTGGTCTCCATTTATGATGGTAACAATGTACTTCACTTACTTCCCCTTGTATAAAAGTACCAAGTTATTTTATCTTTTTATCCCTACCTTTCTGAATCCTACCACATTCTCTTTGAAAATGAATACAGGTTCCAAATATAACTGCTCCTCAAGAATGCAGACTAACTTATCTGTATGACAAAATGCTGTCTTGGAATATACTACAGTATATTATAGGAATATTAGTTACCACAATTTTAAAACCTATTTTTTATTGATAAATTAATCATTTTAGTGATTTTCAGCCTTCCCTTTTTCACTCCTGTTTTATCCACTGTAATCAAGAAATAAGAATAGGATAGTATTGAGAAGGTATCTTACCACAATTCCAGACAGTAACTAATTCAAAATGCCATTTTTTTTCCCCTTCTTCATGTACTTACCCTGACCACGTGTCAGAGTCTTTTCAAAAGTCTCTTTAGAAATAGGATCCAACTTTTGCTCTGTTTTTCCAACACCCAGTGCTCTATCTTGATTATTTTCCCCCCAAATTTCAGAGTTTCTCAGCATAGAGAGGTTGACGGAAGAATGGAATTTAGTGTTATCAAGAGCTTGGAGCTCCAAATTGGAAAGATCTTCCTGGAAAAGGCTACCTGTATTTAACGACATATTATTAGAAAAATCTACAGGTATGAAATTTAAATATTCTGATTTTTCAACTGTAGGCTTTAATTTGCTCATAAAGGAATCTATCTTATGAGGGACTTCGCAGTCATCCAAAATGTTCAGCTGTCCCTGATCAATATGCCTGAAATATTTTTTTTCTGATCTGGTCTCCATAATACCAGAAGTAAAGCTCCCTTTGTTCTTTACTTGATTATCAGAAGAATTACTGGTGTTAGGGGTTTTGCATGTCACTGATGAGGAATCTACCCCCTTTAATGCATTAACATTGTCATCAACTTGTGTAGAGGCTTTAGCCTGTAGTATATTCATAGCTACACCATTCTGAGTAATTAAAGCTACCTGAGATTGCCAAGTTTCAGTTATGTTATTTCCATGAGCAGCCTGTGTGCACAATGCATCCTTATTTTTTAATTCTTCACTTTTGCTAAGTGAGAATTGTGTAAGATCTTTTGTTGGCATTATATATGCTTTATGGCTAGCCTTTGCCAATGCATGTTTTAATCTGCCTGGTGAAAAATTACTACTGTTTTGGTGTCCTTTCTCAGTAATTTTGTGAACACTATTATTTTCTGTTTGTCTGTCACTACCTTTTTTATTGCATTTACTCTTTATAATATTCTTCTGGTCTTGTTTTCTCTTGCTGTCATCTTGGCACCTTCCTGTTTGAGACTTTTTTGAACCATATTCTCCATACTGCCCATTTTCCACTCCACAGCATTTTGCTGTGATTATTTTAGAAGGGTTTTGAAGGGGTTTCCTGTTTGCTTGTGGTCTGATATGCTTCTCATTTTCACTTAGAAATTCCTGCTGTAAAGGTAATACATTAGAAGTGTTATCCTGAAATGGTAAACTTTCAGCACAATAAACTTGAGGTGGGATCTTGTTATTAGATGAATCTGAGTCTGATTTTCTTTTGCTTTCCAATTCCTCAGATGTTTCTGAAAAAGTTTCTTTATTTTTCTCTTGTTCTTGTTTTCTTGGATGCACTAGTTTAACTAGGCATGTCCTTCTAGTATCTCTAGTTTTACTTGGACAATTCTGTGCTTCATAATAGTAATTAGTATTTAGCAAACTCTGCTTCTGTAAAGATTTTTTTGTAGGTTGCTGTTCTGTCTGGCTTTGGAATAGCTGAGTTTGTGACTCAATAGTTTTTGAAACTTTGCTCTTGTCAGCCCTGGCGTGCCTTTCTTCTGCATACAAATCTGAACTGACTTCAGTCTTGCTTTTAATTTTCTCTTTATCACTTTTAGAATATTTTACTCTTCTGAAATTTCCCAATATTTTATCAGAACTGGCATTATTGTTTTTATTTTGATGTAGTTTATCTTTGTCTTTTGATGTAACTGTGAGCAGCTCACCTGCATCACTGGCAGTCAACTCCATATCAGCATCATATACAGTTTCTTCAGGTTTAGTCTTGTCAATAAGCAGCACTGACTTAAACTCTATCTTACCTTCACTGTTAAATTCAAGAGGTGAAGGAATAATGTGAGACAAGCCACTTGAACTTTCCTGCAAATTCATGTAGTTGGTTTTGCTGCTGCTACCATGATGATGCATATCTGAGATACATTTTTTATCAAAATCTTTTATATTATGTTGAGGTTTTGACCTATAAAGTGCTGCGCGGTTCCTTCTTTCAGGCACATTTCCACAGAATGGCAATGAAATTTCATTATTTTGTTTTATAAGCTCCTCAGACTGTCTTAGAGATTGAGTATTATTGATATGAGTCAGGAATGCAGTATCACAGTTCAGTAGTTCTCCATGTAAATGATTTTCTGCAAAGAGGAACAGAAATTTCAGCAGCTTGGGGAAAGAAGGGATATATTTGTCAGAATAAGATATATTACAAGTACGGAAAATGACAAACTGCATTTTTCTACTGAATATACACATTCTGTGGTTGGTCCTTAAAAATTCAGTTAATTACAGCTAGGTTTCCATTTTACCAGACTTGGTATTTTGACGTTAGATATAAATAAAAATGTATTTGTTTTCTATGAGTGCTGCAGTTATTATTTTGTTATCTTATCAAAACTTTATCCTGTTCACATTAATTTTGTTATAGGTTGGACTAGACAATCTTAGAGGTCTATTCCATCCTAAATGATTCTATGATTCTATTAATTTCATCTGTGTTATTCTACAAGAGATTGTCAGGACACCTCTATTTGTGGGTGAGCATTCTGTTTTTGATTAGTTTATTATAGTTTAGGAATCTCACTCTATCTTCTGTATCATACAGCAAATTATGAACTATTAAATACTAATTCTCAGCTAGCTCAAAAAAAAATTAAATTACCTGTACAGAAAATATATCTTACCTTCTAAAACTATATTTTTGCCATTGTTTGTTTCCATCTTGTCTACTTCATTTATCTTTCGATTATTTTTACCAGAAGGCAATGACAATGCAAACTTGACTTGATCTGAATGCATTTCCTTTGACAAGGTAGTGGTACTTTTAGAAGAATTTGTTATTTCATACACAGAAGGGCTACCCTGCTGTTTTCTAGTAGATGCTGTGAGTAAAGGAAGCTTCACTGACAATTCTACAGATCTGAAAAGAGGGAATTTTACTGTGAAGATTTCATTATGTTGTATGCTATAACATTCAATTGTTTAAAACAGTCCTTTAGTGATAGAAGCAGAAAACAAGAATTCAAGCATGAAATGCACTTTACTTCTGGTACTATCCAAGGGGCAAATGTATTTTTTATGATACAGAATCCATTTTGTGCTGGTGAGATTCCACAAAGAAGCAAATGATTCAAACACAGGTTTGCATACCACTATCTTCCCTAATCATTCCATGTCGCAAACAGTAATTTCTGAATTAGACAAAATTATTTCTCACTACCTCAAAAATATCTAGAACATACAGAGATTAACTGTAAGAATATAAAAATAAAAACCTACAGATACTTCACAGCTGCCATATTGAATACAACTTACCTAGCTGACTGAGACGTACTCTTCAACTGGTCATCAGTACAGTTACTTGGACCATCTGTCAGAGTAAGAAAACTCTGAAGATTCTTTCAAAAGAAAAGCAGTGAGGATGTAGAAACAGCTAAATATTCTCTTATGTATTATTAGAAATATCCACAGGAAACATATAAATTGATAGGCAAAAAATAGAAGTACTGCTGAAAGGTGCATGATATTCACTGCTTCCCTGATTATAACTTTTGCAGATAAGACACTTGTATAAAAATATGCATAACCTAAAACATATTTTGTCAAGCACACACAACAGCTCTAAAGAAAAAAAAATGTAGCAAAAGTTATCAAAATCTTCAACCTACTCACACCCCAAAATAGTGTATAGATTTTGTTCATACAGATACAATTAACACAACAAAGTGCATTAGGTATATAGATGCATCCAGCAATGCTAATGCTATGCAACTTTTTAGAACAAATCATAAAAAACAAAGTCTGTTAATACCAGACAGCCATACTAAAACAGAAGATAATCACTTAACTGCAATTTTGCCATGACACAAGGACCAACATAGCCTATGTTTTCTGGTAAGGTTTCCACATTCAAGGTTTCTATTAGACTAGCATAGTTCATCCCAGCATTCAGCAAGGAAGACAAGTAGTTCCTTGAAGAATGCCACCTACTGAAGTACTATGCAACTTTTTTTTTTTTTTTCTTTTTTTAAAGTTATGTGACTGCCTCAGGTCTGATATGTAGCTTTTAGATTATTTGTAAACAAGATTAAATCCTAAATTTTTAGTGCCTGCAACAGTAAAATGCCATTGATTTAACTGGACTATCGCTGCATCCCCAACCAAACAACAGGGGTAGATGTTTTAAAATGCATCTGATTCCAACATTGCAGTCATTTAGACACTTTGAAAATATTATCCTGGAAAAAATGTTCAAAACATACCTTACCTCAGGAAAACTGCTTAGTTCTATTGCAGCTAAAAGTTTATCATTTAGAAGTGCTTCTGTTTCTACAAGAGTTTTATTCTGCATACAAAAAGAAAAAGTAATTTAAAGAAAGAATTTTAAATGTCTTCCTTTCTTAAAGAAAAGATATAAGGGTAAATATATATGCTGTAATTTTCAAGTTCATTTAAGGGCTAAAATTATTTTTCAATAGCTTTAAATACAAAAGTGAAGCTGACACTATAATAGCTAAGGACAAAGATATACTGACTGACAAAACAGTACAAAAATTAAAGAAAAATCAAACATGAACAATGAATTGCTATGAGATGACACAACTTCATAAATCTGAGATGTAAATGTTTCAAATCACCATTTTAAGAAGCAATATTATGTTTCCAAAAAGGATGAAAGCTCAGTTTAGCTAATCTAGGTTTAAATATTATTTGTAACATACCAAACAGCTTAGTTTCCAATGAAGCAAGGTATTATGAAGCTGCAGCTTTTCTACTTCCTTCTCAAGAAAAAGCTTCTCCTTCTTCAACTTCCGAGAACTTTCTCTCTCCGCACTCAAAGCCATAGCTAATGCTTTATTATTTTGTTTTAAAGATACTTTAAACATTGATGAGTTATCTATACGAGAAAAAACAACAACAACAACAACAAAAAAACCAGGTAATTTCATTTTCAACAGCTTCAATTCCAGGCCCTATGTACTATCACTATAGAATAATATTTTTATCTATATGTTTTGACACAACAGTAGCAAAGCCTGACACTCTTTAACAAAAACTGTCATTCTGAAGACTACTCTGTGTCAACTTCAAGTTCATTTCATGCATGGGTTCTATTCTGGTCTGATCTGGTCTGGATTTATTTATTTATGTATTTATTAAAACAAGGGTATTTTAAGAAAGAATTTTAAAATGGATAGTTTTCCAGGCTTGACAACTTTTCCAGCTTTCTAAAATATGTATATATATATATAAAATTTTACAATTAAAAAGTTCAAACATTTTGAGCAAAGTTGTGTTTCTGCAATACAAAAAAGCTTTAAATTAGAAATACACTCCCTGGTATCCTAATGAAAACAAGCCTACTCATACCTGTTACTGAACCTTTTAAGAATTTTTTTTCCAGTAATGCAGAATATTACCAAGATTAACATTTTGTCTCATGTTCATAGTATACACAGAGTTAGCTTTAACTCTGAAATAAGACAGAGATAAGCCTGGCCATACTGTTTTACAGTACCAAAAGGAGAAAAGTTAGCTTGAAGTCTGCTACAGCTACTTTTATTCATTGTCTTATGCTATTACTTCTGTGACCTGCAACCCAACAATCAAAATTAGTATTTATAGTCTTCCTTGATTCTATAAGTGCCTAAATGAAGAATTTTATATAATTCCCATTTTGCAAATGGGAGTTTTATGTACTATACTATTTCAACTATGTAAGGTCATTGATCTTACTCTTTTTGGTACCTCAGTTTTTAGATGTCCTAGATAAATAGGACATGGATGTTAGAAATACACTTGAGTGTATTCTTTATAAAACGTTAGCATGCCAAAGAGCAAACACTGAAAATATTCAGAGAATTAGATAAATAATCAACATACAATCACGTGTTTTAACATTCAGACTCTAAAATCCTCAACATACATTTGTAACAGCAGTGATTCAGCAAATCACGTTAAATACAATTGCTATTACTTTTGAAGTCATACACTTTAAATATAGTAAAATGGCTTCAGTTTTATTTTAACAAGACTTACTTAATAATTTAGTTTTGATTTTAGTTGCCAAAGAAGCATTCAGTTTTGCAGTTTGTGATGTTCTACCCCTCTTCATACACCCTTTAACAGCATCTGAAGTGGTAGATAACTTCGCAGTTGCTTGTTTATCCATCATAAAGATCAACCTGCACATTATCAAGAGGAATCCCCAAATGATACATGATACTATTTAAATAGTTAAGTTGCATTATATCTTATCAGGATTTATTATCTATAAAGTTGAGGAAAAAATCACCTCAGTCTTCACTTTCGTTCAATAAATTCAAACAAGTTAATGATTTGTTCCACAACATTTAAGTAACATTATTACAGCGGCAAAAAATCTAACAAACATGATAACTTAAAAGGATGACAGATTTTTGCTTTTGTCCATTCCCTCAAGTTATCTATCCAAATTTAGACTTAAGTTCCACCATTTGACAATCACCTCTGTCAGGACAAATTGTAAGCACAACCTTTTAAACAAACCGCGACAGAAAAACTACATATTTAAGTACACAGCAATAGGGACCGATCCGCAAGCTCAGGCGGAAAAGGGCCAGAGGACCCCGCAAACCGGTTGCTGGAGGAAGGTCCCGCCGCCAGCCGCCCCTCGGAGCTCCCTCGTCCTCGCCGCTGAGGGGCTGCGCTCCCGCCTCGCCTCGCCGGTCGCCAACGGCTGCGCGAGCCCCCGTTGGCAGACAGCCGTTGGGCCGAGCCGCTCGCGACCCCCAACCGCCACGGAGGTGTGTGTGGGAGGGTAACGCGTGGCGGCGCTGCCGGCGGGAAAACGGCCCCGCCTGGAAGCAGCGGGACGGCGGCCTGCAAGCTGACCCGTGCTCACAGTTTTCCCCCCCCATCCCCTGTATGATATAAAGAGTTTTTTAGAATGGAATCGTTGGATGACAACTGAATAAAACGATACATGGAAGCAAGAGCAGGTGGCAAACTTATCGGCCAAAAAGTTGTATATACATTGTAACATTGAGAATAATTAAGGTTCTGTGATCCAGTAATTATCACAAAAAAGATTATCATGTGCTAACATTACCACGTGCTATGAAGTAAATCAAAGGAATCAAACAATAAGTATCAGCATTATAGAAAAAACAACCTTATATTGTTTAAGAACAAGAAGACAAATAAATTAATATAATTTATCTCCTTTTGCTTTCCAGAAGGTATTCCTTCAGTTGCACCATAGTCCCAACTCCTAAAGAAGCAATCACTTATTTGATTGCAGTTGATATTTATGTCAGAACTGCTGACAATAAACTTAAATTAAAACATCAAAAGTTGTGTTTCCACCTGTGGTCATACTTTCCTTTGAACTTTGCTGAGAAACTCCCACATTGTAACATTTCACATTTAAAAATCTCCAGTTTATTGCCAGCTGCTCAAAATGGTGAAGAGCCTGAAACTGCCATGTTTCACAGCCTATATACCTTAAATATTATTAAGAGCAGAAGTCTGATTTTCAGTCATTTGAGATCATATGGCCAGCCTTTAAACTGAGTAGAAATGAGAGGGAGAAAGATGCAGACTAAGCTGTTTTAATAGTACTAACCATGTGGGAAGTGTTGGACTGAATTTGCATCTTAATAGATATCTACACATCCATCTCTGAGAAAGATCTTAGTTGAGGAATTAATCCCCTGGGGTCTAGTAAAGCATGAGCTATGACTAAAGCACTTTTGTGGGGAAGATTATTCAGAACAGCTTGTCCCCATGCAGATTTTCTGATGCCCAAAAAGACTCAAGCTCACACTTACAGCTTTTCCTGAAATTATAGTATTAATATTTTCCTCTAATCACATCCTTTTTTGCACAATTTTAATGAAAATTTGTTTCTTAATATCTCTTCTCTGTCAAATTTGACCAAAATTGGTAAATTGAAACACAAACATATAGAGGATGAATTTGTTAGTCTGGCTTCCTTTGGAAACAAAAAGTCCCCATGTTTGTATACCAAGAACATGCAGCTCACAATGCAGTTTGCTTGTGCAGGCTGGTTATGCTGCATGCTTCTATACCAAGTACTTGCATTTCTAAGCTTGAACAGTAAAAATATTTCAAATGGTGAAATGCGAGGTCCAAAACTTAATATTCACATGTATATTGCTTTTGTATATTAACTGAAAGCATATATACTGTTCTGGACTCTCAATTCAGAAACACTGGAAGGAACCTTACTCAGACTTTCTGAGGAAAAAAAACAGCCTGCCTGAAGACATAAACAAGCATGGGAAGCTATATCTTAATAAGGTGTTTTAAAGAGTGCTAAATGTTTTAAAGAGTGCTAAAGACTGGATACTTTAACTTAAATTACTTTGCAACTTGATAATGATGGATACATTTAAGTTGCAGTTGCTATGTATGAACTGTTCCCAGTGAGTATGGGACAACATATATTATGTCCTTTCTAAAGATGCAGTTAGAACAGACACCATTATTCCACAGAAATAATCTATTATATACATTTCCACTTATTTTAGAGGAAGTCTAACATACAGCAATTATCAGTCTGTATCATAATTCAGTGTCAAGTTGTAACTTGTATGCTTACTAATTAATTAGCCACCAAACATTAAAGAACATAATTTCCTTCATCTTTCTGGTAAGAACCTAACAGGCCAGAAATTCAAGCACCTGTTCTGACCTGGCTTCTGGGTACTTATGTAGCAAAGTCATGTTCAAAGAGCACATAGGATCCATGGCCCCAGCATACTATTTTCTTCCTTTGCTGCACCTGTTGCATGCTGAGGTGGTAAGAAAAAGGAAATGTGAAGTATTTACTGTAGCTTTAACTGTCATTCTAATAAAATCAGAATTAAGACAAAAAGAAGCAAGTTCTAAGTAGCAGGAAATCTAAGTAACAATTTCAAACAAAATTTATTATATTCCTACTACAACCAGATGCAACATGAATTAGACGCTTCTTTCCTTTAATGTCCTTCACTTGTGACCAGAGGAAAGTCTGAATTATAAGACTATGGCCCTAAATAACTGAAACTGCAGTAACATATACATATTTTGGTATTCTTAAAATTAAACTGTAGTAACAGACCAGACTATTTTAACATAGCTAACTGCACAGTGAGAAATGTAGTTGTTCTGCAATTATTTTGTTATTATTTGTTGAAAATTTAAATGCATTAGATATGGTGGCAGAACACTTCTAAAATAAAATGTTGAATAATAATTTAAAAAAGGAATATGCAGGATAAAAATCAGTATGAATTGTTGATATATGACTGAGTTAATTTGCTAGGTAAACAGATACACTAATTAAATACAAGATGGGCACATTTCTTATGGAGTGTAAAGTTAACTGCATTCTTGCTAAGCTGCAGGTACCAATTAGAATATATTATTAACTTTCTAGGTTTTGTTACCTCTAACTGCATTTTCTACACAATCAGCTCATACTTTCCAGAAAGTTTGTGGACCCACAGAGTTTGTCACTGTTAAATTTTTCCTTAACTTCTGTTAATTTTTTAAAATTCCTTCTGTTAATTTTTGCACTGTTAAACTTTTCCTTCATCGTGCTCAGATCATATATCAGTACCATATCATCCTTGTGAAAACACCTATCTTAGTGAGTGCTGCAACTGGGGATGTGCCATCCCAGGGGAAACAAGCACCCATCACCCTGGCTTCCACACTGGGCTGAAGCAGAGGGCAAGGACACCAGAACAGTGCCCGAGGGACCCGCGCCGGGGCAGAGTAGGCAGGGGGCGCCTACTCCCCGTACCTTGAGGCCGGGCCGGCCGCCGGAGAGCCCGTGCGGGAGCTACCGCCACGGCCGCCCAGCGCCACAGCGTCTGTCAGCCTGTCCTCGTTGCTCGCACACCTCCAGCCCGGCCCTTCCTGCCGCCATTTTGCGGAGCCGAGCAGGCCCGGCCGCGGCCCGGCCCGTTAGGCCCAGGGAGGCGGGACGCGGCGGCGCCGGTAACGCGGGCCCTCGTCCGGCCCTGGGCGCAGAGCGGGCTGACTGGCCGCCCTCACCGCCTCGCGCGCGCCGAGGCCCGGCCTGCTCCAGGCCCGGCGGCCCCCGGCGAACAGGGGTGGGCTTTCCTGTCCTGCAGGCCGGCTGCCCGCAGACAGGAGGGGAGAGGCCTAGCCTGCTGCGGGGGCGGCTTTTAAACGAATGGTTTCCATCGGCCTCCTCGAGGGGCTGCGGTCAAATCAGCTGGTTTTAGTGGAGCAGTAGCAGTTGCCGGGCAGAAAGTGTGTACTGCGAGTTACTGCTCCTTAGAGTGCATGACCTAAAAAAGAAAAGAAAACAAACAAAAACTTTTGAAGATTTTTTTCTGATTCATGTGCCAAATATTTTCTGTCCACGCAGGATCCCTCATCCTGCAGGGAGCTCAAGGCAGATGCAAGTATGAGAAATGTGGCATTAGTGATGTGATGGATTCAACCACTAATTAAAGCAGTCTTAATTAAAGATCAGATGTTTAAAAAGCCAAGTTGTTATTACTACGAAATTATTGTACTTTTAGTGCTTTGAACTACAGTCAGAGCAAGAGTTCCCAGAATGCGTTTTTTTTTACTGTGCTTCCAGTGCTCTTTTCACATATACTAACCACAAAATCCTGCTTACCCATTTGCCTCAAAAAAGTAACTTTGCACTTTCTAGCAATGTAAAATACTGTTACACCTTCAAGTAAAGGTGTAGATTATTCGGCATTTTGCACCAATACGTGTCCAGAGCTGTCTCCAAAGCTGTTGTATAATATGTAAAAAATACGTAAGTGCTAACACTTACATCTGTGTGCAGTATGTTCAGTCTTAACTAGCATTCGTTTTATCTGTTACAGGTTGGAATGGCTCATAATTAACATTATTATCTGCAAATGCAATGGAAGATGGCAAGGCTGAAGATGGGCAGGGTATTCTACAACTTAATGTACGAGGATGTTTATACACTGCCAGGCGCGAGTCCTTATGCCGCTTTAAGGATTCAATGCTAGCTTCCATGTTTAGTGGACGCTTTCCTCTGAAAATGGATGAATCTGGTAAATATGTTAAAGCTACACATAAAACATTCTGACGGGAGAGCTCTGTGGCAAATATATGCATTGATATATGCATTTTATTGAATATATCTTCTCCCAGTCTGCTGAGCAGTTTAGTTGAATTCCAGGATTTAAAACAATTATGCATGCATGACTTTATGAGTAATTCATCTGAATTCTGTGAGACACTTTCTGTTTGCAAACACACGTGTTTTTACAGTGCTTAGCCCTTCCTTGTCACAGTCAAAAACTGTCAAATGTACTACTACAGTAGTATTTTTCCAAAAATTCCAATCACAGAGTTCTTCACTGCACTATAAATTTTATCTTCACATATTCCGGTGAAACAAAGTAGTAGTTTTAAAAGAATAGACAAAATATATTTATTCCTCCTAAGTAAATAAGTTTTTTATAAAGGCTTTACTTGGTGATTTGGTAGAATGTGGCAAATCTGTCTTCGCTTGTTGGAAGCAGTATTTTAAATCATTGTATCTATGTTTTTAGGGGCTTGTCTAATCGATCGAGATGGAAACCTATTTAAATATCTTTTGGATTATCTCCATGGAGAAGGTCGGATTCCTGAAGATGAACAAATTCAAATTGCATTGCAGGAAGAAGCAGATTATTTTGGCATCCCTTATCCTTACAGCCTGTCTGACCATCTGGCCAATGAAATGGAAATGTATTCTTTAAGGTCAAGCATAGAGCTTAAAAAGGTCTTGACATTTCTTACATTTTTGAAGATACACTCTAAGCTACAACATTCATTAGCATCAGATACTAAAACTAAGTATGTGCAAGTGAGCACTTTTTAATCACCATGTCAAATCACCACCAAATTCAGAGTTATAGGATAAGAAATTGTAATATTGATAATACAGTCGTAGTCATCAAGGACATCAGCTTTTCCATCATTGCAATGCAGCAACAGTTTAAATTTGACTCTCATTTACGTGCAAGCCTGCTGTAAAAGCTTGCATAGTAGGAAATATGTTGCATAGTTCTCTATTTGCATTCAGATTTTACTTGAGATTACTTCAACATATTTTTGTCTGTTTTACAAATATCCTAAAACTTGAAGGATAAAATGTACCTTGCTATTTTTTTTTTAGAATAGGAAAGCAGAGAAGAAAATTAATATATTATTTAAAATCTTAAGGTCTGTCTATTCTAGTGTAAATGCTAATTTAGAAGCTAATTCTAATTAACTGATTGGAAATTAACTTCAATTACCAGGTATGACTGTGTTACGGTTAAGAAACATTTCTTGGTAATGGGATGAGAGATTCAGAGCCAAATATTATCGTGTATATAATGAAGAAAGGCATAAATAATGATAGGAGGAGGGAGAAGACAAGACAGGCCTTGAGAAATGAAACAGGAACAACTTGAGCCTTGTTTAAAAAGGATAAGTTGGATAAGGTGGGTTAGGACTGAAGCCAAGAACTAATTAAAGTCAAGAACTGAAAAAGAGCATGCGCCAAAGAGAAAAGGTGAAAAGTTTAACCCTGAGGATGACTCCTTACTTCATCTGGACGACCCCCAGGACGACCACCAGAGAGCACCACGCATGTGTGAATGGGAGGAGAAATAATTAACATACGAAGCGAGGCTGATATTGTAAATATTAATGAATACTAATGAATATGTAACTTTTAGGATATTAATAGCGATCGGGATGTAACAGGACTTGAAGCCAGATTTGGG
>CM021703.1:336018-424381 GCA_011074415.1 Stictonetta naevosa
GCACCTTCATATAATCACCTTGTGGTTATGTGTCTGCTACGCTAACATTTTGGCGACCCAGATGGGACGGCGTGGGCACTGCTGAGGCGGATCGTGTCTCGGTTACGCTCCAGCCGGCACCGAGGAGTTTCTCGGGGAGCCATCGACCACGACCGACCTCCGCTGCTCACAACGTACCACGTGATAGGTAAGCAAAGGTGCTTTCTGGTTTTTGGTACCGATCTGGTCTGGAAAGCCTGCCGGTCAGACGCAGCGAAAGCCACGCTCGGTTGGGCAGGGAGCTCCCGGGGTAAGCCTAGGCGCCGTCCGTTAGACAGTAGCGAAAGCTCTGCAGGTTCGGCATTGGTGGTCTGGTATACGCTGCAGGATCAGCATCTGGTCTGGTAATGGTCTGGTAAGAGTTGCTGCGACAACAGCACTCTTGGTTTTAACTCTTGCGTTTGGCATGAGTGGTCTGGTATACGCTGCAGGATCAGCGTCTGGTCTGGTATGCGTTGCTGCGGCAACAGCACTCTAGGATTTAACTCTTGTGTGGTAAGTACTGCAGAAGCGGCACCTGGCTTTTGGTTACTTTGTAAAGTTATATTGGTAGTGGATACGTTAAAAGAGATTTTGGGAAAGGGTGCGTCTATCCCACGATCATCATCATTGGGATGTTTATTAGCCCATTGGAGAGAGGGAAATTTTGGGCAAGAAATGCGAAAAGTGAAATTAATTGATTATTGTAATACTTGGTGGCCACAGTACGAATTGGAGGATCAGGAAAAATGGCCTGAAAACGGAACTTTACAATATAATACCATTTTACAGTTGATGTTGTTTTGTAAGCGGGAAGGAAAACTGGATGAACTCCCGTATGTAGAGTTATTTTGCTATTTGCGTAGAAAATCCGAGTGGCAGCGTGCTTGTGGAATAATGGTACTAGAAATATCTGCTAATGAACAATGTCAAGCCTGTACCAGGGACAGGCATTGTATGAAACACCAAGCTATGAAAAATAATTGCTGTAGGGCAGACAGTGGAAATATAGATCTGGATATCGCACCGTCTGCCCCAGAAAAACCAAGTCAGGATAAGGAATGAGGAGGCTGAAGAGGTATCAGGATTGGGTACAAATTGGTGTACAAAATGCTATGCCATGGACCGTAAACTGGTCAAAATTATATAATATGAGGCAAAAAAAAAAAAAAGGCAGAATCGCCTTCCGCGTTTCTGGAAAGATTGATGAAACTGCTAAAAAAGAATACACTGATTTGGACATAGAAACTGACCAGGCAAAAGCTCAACTAGCCCTTATTTTCTTAGGGCAGTCACAGGAAGATATTCGGAAAAAGCTACAGAAACTGGAAGGTGTGGACTTGAGGAACATGGATAAGTTATTAGAGGTAGCCTGGAAGGTATATAATAATAGGGAGAAGGAAACAAGCAAGAGACAGCAACAGGGTTTGCTGGCTGTAATTCAGGGACGAGGTGGTTTGGGACTAAGGGGTAAGGGAAGAGGAAATCTTAATAGCCGAGGAGCAGGGATAGGGAAAGGATATGCAGGTCCCGGTAGAAACAGGGTAGACAGACTAGGTTTGAATCAGTGTGCGTTCTGCAGGAGGGAAGGTCACTGGAAAAATGAGTGCCCCTTTAGGGAGCAACTGTTTTCCAGCACCAAGAACCTCTTTCAGAATCAAGAAATAGCAAAAGCCATGGTGCTGGGAGAATACAGTAGCTGACTAGATAATAGGTTAACAGAAGACAAGGAACCTTTTGTGAAAATTCAAATAGGGAATAAGGAGGTAAAGTTTCTTATTGATACAGGAGCTACATATTCAGTACTTAATGAATTAGATGGGAAGGTGGGGAATAAAAAGACTATAATTGTAGGTGCCACCGGGAAGGAGGAGGTATGGCCATTCCTTCAACCCCTCGATTTACAGTTTGGGGGTAAAGAGATAACCCATGAATTCTTGTATATGCCAGAGTGCCCAGTCCCTCTTTTGGGACGGGACCTGTTAACAAAATTGAATGCCACCCTGGTCTTCGAGGATGGGGAGTTAATTATGAAAATTCTGGAATCAAAAGTAGAACAGATTTTGATGATTACAGAGAAGGCTGTCCCACAGATACCAAAAGAGGTAGAGGATGCAGTCATACCTACAGTTTGGGAGACAGACGTACCTGGAAAATCAAAGAGAGCACAACCTGTGAAGATAGAGTTAAAGGAGGGGGTTAGGCCAGTTTGGATCAGGCAGTACCCATTAAAACTGGAAACAAGGTTGGGAATAGTGAAGATAATAGACAAATTTCTTAATTACCATATTTTGGAGGAATGCAAATCAGAATATAACACCCCAATCTTCCCAGTAAAGAAACCCAATGGGGAATATAGGCTGGTACAGGACCTTAGGGCAATAAATGAAATAACAAAAGACATCCATCCGGTGGTGGCTAATCCTTACACATTGTTAACATCTGTGAAGGAGAAATATAAATGGTTCACAGTAATAGATTTGAAAGATGCTTTCTTCTGCATACCCATTGACAAGGATAGCAGGAAACTTTTTGCCTTCGAGTGGGAAAATCCGCACAATGGACGGAAGATGCAGTTAACTTGGACAAGGCTCCCGCAAGGATTCAAGAACAGTCCAACTCTCTTCGGTAGTCAATTGGCCAAGGAAATAGAAGACTGGACTAAGCGAGGATGTATCCAGATACCAAGGGACCAATATTTGTTACTACAATATGTGGATGATATATTAATAGCTACCGAGGAAGAATCACAGTGTATCCAGGTAACTATTGAAATCTTAAATCAATTAGGAATGAATGGATATAAGGTCTCAAAAGAAAAGGTACAGATTGCATGCTTAACAGTAATATATTTAGGATGCGAAATTTCACAAGGACAAAGAAGATTAGGAGTCAATCGAATACGGGCCATCTGCGATATTCCCGAACCTCAAAACTTACATGAACTGAGGGCCTTCTTGGGTATGACTGGTTGGTGCAGCCTATGGGTAATGGACTATGGGCTCATAGCTAAACCTCTCTAGGAAGCTCAGAAGGCCCATGTGCTTGTCTGGGGAAAGGAACAAAAGGGGGGTCATTGGTTATCACCTAGCAGAATGATGAAGTACCAGGCTATACTAACTGAACAGGATGACGTGATCCTAAACACAACTAATCTGTTGAACCCATCAGTTTTTCTAGGAACATCGCCAGAAGAAGGGAGTCTGAACCATAATTGTATGGAAGTCATCGAATATACATATGCAAGCAGGGCGGACTTGAAGGACACACCCCTAGAAAGGTATGATTGGGAACTTTTTTTACTGATGGTAGTAGTTTTGTGGAAGATGGGACCCGATATGCAGGATACGCAGTAACGACTTCGAGAACCATAATCAAAGCGAATTCTCTAACCCACGGGACCTCAGCGCAGCGGGCAGAAATAATAGCCCTTATGCGAGCACTAGAGCTGAGTGAAGGAAAGGAAGTGAATATATGGACAGACTCAAAATATGCCTTTGGAGTAGTTCATGTGCATGGAGCGTTATGGAAGGAGAGAGGACTGCTGTCTTCGCAAGGAGCTAACATAAAGCATCAAGAAGAAATAATGAAATTAATAACGGCTGTGCAAAAACCCCAACAAGTGGCCACAATGCACTGTAAGGCCCATCAAGGAGGAACATCAGAAATTGCAGAAGGAAATAGGCTGGCAGACCAGACAGCTCGACGAGTTGCACAAGAGGTATGGAAGCTGATGGCCTTGATTCCGTCAAAGGTAGGTCTCTCTCATTTTAACTTCCCAAAGTTCCCAAGGTACTCCCAGGAGGATGAGAAGCTGGCAAAACTGATGAAGGCTCAAAAGAATTCTGACGGATGATATGTGACTGCTACCGGACAGGTGGTGATACCCTCCTTGGTAATGCGAGAAATATTACAAACAAAACACAACGAATGTCACTGGGGTGCAGAAGCAATGGTAACTTATTTAAAACATAGTATTGTCTCAGTACATATGTTAACAATGGCAAAGGCAGTGATGTCCAAGTGTGAAATTTGCTTAAAGAATAACCCAGTGGCTAGGAAACATGCTGAAATGGGACGAATTCGAACAGGCATGGAACCAGGTGATTACTGGCAAATTGATTTTATAGAATTACCAAGAACAAGGGGATATAAGTATCTATTAGTGGGGGTAGATACCTTTTCTGGATGGCCGGAGGCCCTTCCCTGTCGCACCAATCAAACAAGGGAAACAGTGAAGTGGTTGCTACGGGAGATTATCCCTAGGTTTGGTGTACCATTAGGTATCTCTTCAGACAGGGGACCACATCTCATTGCAACTGTGGTTAAAGATGTTAGTAGATTATTGGGAATCTCCTGGAATTTACATACTCCGTGGAGACCCCAGTCCAGTGGTCAAGTAGAGCGAATGAATCAGACCTTAAAAGGGCAAATAAGCAAGATCTGTCAGGCAGCTAAGATACAATGGCCACAGGCCTTGCCGATAGCTTTATTACGAATCAGAATAAAACCCAGAAGTGGAATGTCCGTAAGCCCTTTTGAGATTATGTATGGAAAACCTTATGAATCCCCTGAGCCAAATCCAAGTATGCATATTGGTGGTAAACAAGATGTTTATAATTATGTTTTATCTCTTGGCAAAACCTTAGCTCGACTACGCAGTGTCCTGGTGTGGAACCGACCTTTGTCTCTGGAAAATCCTGTGCATGATGTCCAACCAGGGGATACAGTGTATATAAAGAATTGGAATGAAGAACCTTTAAAGGAACGGTGGGCCGGACCCTATCAGGTCTTACTGACAACCTTTACGGCTATCAAGGTAGAAGGAGTGGATGCCTGGATACACTACACTCGAGTGAAACGGGTACCAAGACTTTGGGAAGCTCACCCGATAGGTCCTACTAAACTGAGGATACAAAGTATATGAATGGCTAGATTTTGGCATAAGGTTTTCACATTATTTTGGGTACCATTGTGTAACAACCAAATAAGTGCTACATTTTTAAAGATACCCCAAAAGCAAGGAAGTATAACAGAATATTTTGGTAACAATGCTACTCTGTTTTGCAAGGTCGCAAATGATGCTCCAGTAAATTTGTCTAAGGCTTGGATTGTGTGGGAAAGGATTCGAGGCCCTCTGCAAGATCCTGAGGTAATTTATGACAATGAGAAAGGACAAAGAAAAGTATGGGATGGATGGAAAGGAAAAGGAAAGGCAATAGAGAGAGGCTTGGGAAAGGATGGTTCTTTACCATTCGCAATGTGAAAGGAAGAGGAATTACCAATTTACAAACCTAGATACAATTAGTGGAAAGCTTGGATGGTGTGTATGATGGACAACGTACGGTACCACAGGAAAGAATTAGGTGGGAATGTGAAGAAACAAGTGAACTAAAGGAACTAGAGGGATGGGACAGCGCATGGACAATGAGTATTTTACAAAGATTCCAATACGGGGGAGATACCCCTTGGTGTATAAGATGGACTGGTAAAAAGGAAAATACAAATCAGATGGGCCAGACTTATACGGTAACCCGACCAGAGGTTAGTAATCAGGAAATGGTGAAAAGGGTCCCTTGGTGGAATTGTACCCAAATTTTAGACTGTAATACAGATTTGAAATTGATAACTTTACTGCCAGTAAAAGTAGCTTTAGCGACAGGATGTGCATGCAGAGGACTACAGACAAATGGGAACTTCAAAGGACAAAAGAAAATTGCTGTAGACTGTAAATATTCAACTATACGGAGCATGGGACACTTCGTATGGGCCGCCAATGATGGAACTTGGACAACTCACCTGGGCTTGGATGGCCCAGCAAAAGAAATCACTCTGGGCCTGCCCACTTTATGCCCTATTTGGAAGAAGTCTCCATTTAGAGGAGACTTGAGGGGCTCAAGAACAAGAACTAAAAGAGAGACAGATGGAGTGGACCAGAATATAGAAGATGATGAATGGCAGGAACCATCCACTGCAGTTAACATGGGGTGAGTAGTAGAGTCTCTATTTGCCCCAATAGCGACGTACCAGAATAGAGAAATGCTATATAGTTTGATGGCACAGGTGGACAGACTGGTAAAGGTGACCAGAAAAGGATTTAGAGATCTAAATCTGCAATTGCAGGCCACTACTAAAATGACCTTGCAGAACAGAATGGCTTTAGATATGTTTTTAATAAAAGAGCATGGAGTATGTGGATACCTGAGAGATAGAATAGATCATTGCTGTGTGTATATCCCTAATGTAACCGCGGATGTAGAATATGATATATCCCAATTGGCCCACATTGAGCAGAACTTAAGGGAGATAAAGCATGAAGCTGAACAAAGCTGGCTGGGGGCTATCCTCGAGGGATTAGGGCTTCACTAAAGGATGGGTTAGATCTCTCCTACAAACAATTATTCTACTGTTAGTTGTGCTGCTTATAATGTGGTTAATGTACAGGTGTATACGGGGAGAAATAACTAGGAGTAGTGCATGGAACCACCGAATAATGGAAATCCTTGCTAGGGAACATCCAAAACATCTCACCCCACCACCACCAAACGATCATAATAATGAAGCGTTTCAATTACGGAAAACCCCTTAACACAATAAGGTGTAATGCTGTTGTTATCGATCTAATGATGGGGAATATGAAAATACTTGCCCCAGTAGAGTGAAGTATTTTCAAAGGGGGGAATGTTAGGGTTAAGAAACATTTCTTGGTTATGGGATGAGAGATTCATAGCCAAATATTATCGTGTATATAATGAAGGAAGGCATAAATAATGATAGGAGGAGGGAGAAGACGAGACAGGCCTTGAGAAATGAAACAGGAACAACTTGAGCCTTGTTTAAAAAGGATAAGTTGGATAAGGTGGGTTAGGACTGAAGCCAAGAACTAATTAAAGTCAAGAACTGAAAAAGAGCATGCGCCAAAGAGAAAAGGTGAAAAGTTTAACCCTGAGGATGACTCCTTACTTCATCTGGACGACCCCCAGGACGACCACCAGAGAGCACCACGCATGTGTGAATGGGAGGAGAAATAATTAACATACGAAGCGAGGCTGATATTGTAAATATTAATGAATACTAATGAATATGTAACTTTTAGGATATTAATAGCGATCGGGATGTAACAGGACTTGAAGCCAGATTTGGGCGCCTGCCCCTGGTTTCCAGCGCTGAATAAAGCACCTTCATATAATCACCTTGTGGTTATGTGTCTGCTACGCTAACAACTGTGTTAACCCTGATGTTGTCCGTCTGGGACTACACTGACAGTCATTTATGTTCTCTTAGACAGTTATTGGTCCATGTATTTTAGATTCTCCCTTATTCATCACCTTTTGAAAAGCATAAAGCATTTCTAAACTTTTAAGTTTCTCTTCAAATTAGGGATTAGTCCTGTCTTTTAAGTATTCATGTTATCTCTCTATGAATTTCCTCTAGTTGTACGATATTCTGTTAACATCAGGTAAGAAATATGACACACAGTATTCTAGATAAACTACATCCTTGATCTACTTAAAAGAGCTCACCAGTACAGTTAAGAAAACTTAAAAAAACTTTACTATGAAAGCTTACTCAACTAAAATTAATGAATTACTAATATTTCTACTTTTGTGTTTTATGTATTCTTTTTCCAGGTTTTGTTAGATTTTTGTTATTCGTATAATTTAGTCTGCACCAAGCCTACAGTTTGGGTCCTGCACTATCTCAGCACCTCTGGGGCAAGCTGTGAAAATAAAATTATTGGTGTGTATGCCACAAGAGCTGATGGGACTGATGCAGTTAATAAGGAGATAGGAACAAAAATTCATAGTAAAAACATTTACAAAATGTAAGAGGAATTTCAAATATATGAAAGCACTATGAAGTGAGAATATAAACACATATCATAATAATACCTAAATATTATTTTATGTAGTTCATACAACATTACTATACTATAAATCAGTGGTAGGAATCAGATTTTTTACTGCTTTGGAAACAGCTGGCTAAGACAATATTCACATTTAACAAAATAAAGACTAAGAACAAAGTACAAGAATTCGAGAATCTGCAGAAGGTTGCTAGCATGCAATTGGTCTGAGATCTCATACTGTTTTAGTTGCTATTTTTAAAGTGTCTCAACCATTTATAATTACTGTATAATTTAGGATGATATTTACACTAAATACTATGAACAAATCCCCATCCAGAAAAATTTCTGAAAACCATTCACAAGGTTGGCAATGATTAATGGAATTGTATTTTGCAGTCTGCTGTGACAGCTGAAAGAAATATTTAACATAGAAAAGAACTGATGATAAAAGGAAATGGTTTTAATTCTTTAAAGGACACTTACATTTCAACTATAACATTAATGCATTTTTACAATAGTATTTTTAAGATATTAGTAGACCTGTACTTCTGAGTGTCTAAAAGCAATTTGTCTTTCTCTTGGTCCCACAGTACAGTCTCATAAGTGTAATTCACTATGAACCTTTTAAAATATGACTAAGATACGGCTTCCGATATTTCATCATCTTTATAGTAAAGATGCATATTCTCCTAAATTTAGGCTGGGAAAATCAGTATTTATTCTGAGACTATTTGGACACACAGTAATTCAGGCCTTTGTCCTCCTACTGTGTTTTCCCTTTGAAAATATGATTGAGATTTAGAAGAATGGACTTTGCGCCATTAATTTACTCATTATTTTGTCGTGAACATCCATTCTTTCCAAAATACCCTTTTTAGCAATAGGTTCACAGGCATGCATATCATAGGAGAATGGCTATTTGGAACCTCTTATACAAACAAAAATGAAATCTAAGTAACATTTTCTTACCCCTTGTACAAAATATTTACTAATAAATTCTTTAATAGGTAGAATTTGGTAAAAGAAATGATAGGTATTATAAAGATAACTCTATTTCATCAGTGCTACATTTTTAAGGACCTAGCTAGATTTAACACAAAGATGTTACCTTTAAATTAATATTTATAGAGAAGCTGGAAATAATGTCCAATACATCTGGAGCTATTACTCAGTAGCTGAATTGGAAAAGATGATGGATGCTTTCGACGCCTGGGAAGGAAGAGGTAGAGAATTAATTTTTTTTCCTTCTATTTCAGTAGTAGTATTTTACTACAGAAAAAATGAGAAAAAATATTTGCCAATTAACTATAATAAAATCTGCATGTTTTCACTAATCCACCATCTGACAGGTAAAAATGCCATCAGAGTGGCTATTTGGAGGGAAAGTCTCAAGTAATATTCCAACAAGCTGATGTGAATTGACATGAATTAACAGATGTAGTGAGAACTACATCTGCATGCAAGAGGTGATCAGCTACCAGCATTGGGTATTATGGTGGAAACCCTAGCAGCATGCTGGTTCTAAGCACAAGTGCTCCACAGGTCAACATAGTTTCAAAACTGAAAGTCTTCATATAAAATACATGCATTCATGTAGTCAGTTGTATGTATACATAATGCTAACTGTGTTCTCTCAGCTCATCAATATAATGTCTCTTTGAAACGCAGGTGTTAGCTACTGGAGAGTACCTCAGGAGTTGATTGAATGTTGGACTCTAGAACAGCGCTCTCTGAAAGGCAGTTTACATCATATGCCTCCAGTTCATAAAAGGTATGTTAATTTTCACAAGTGGCTTAGAATGAAACAGAAAACAACAGTCTTTTTTTTGGTATAATTTCAGGTTCTTTGAATGTTTTTTTTTTCTGTTGTTTCTATTAACATTTTTATAAAATGCTTTATAATCACTGACAGCTTGAATGTGGAACTGACCTTGCTAGAAATAAATTATCTTTTTTAGGCTGCTGAAACTCTCCTATCCTATTCTGTTCTGTTCTGTTCTATTCTGGTCTACTCTGTTCTATTCTACTCTGTTCTATTACTTCAGTCTTCAAAACGTAATTTCAGAGTGGAGGGAGTAATTTCAAAAAGTACATAACAGCATTAGCTAAATGGACTGAAAAATCCTAACTGAAAATTTTAAAAGGTTAAGTGATTTTCACATTTATAACATACCTTCCTTTCTTACTAGAATTTTTTCTTTTCAGTTTCACATTTAGACTTCTGACAACACCTCCATTCTCAATATATTACCTAAGAACAGCCTTTGCAGGGTGCAGCTACACAGTTGGATCTGAGCCACTCTACCATCCACTTTTCTGCTAAATAGGAGGGGAGGATCCTGTTGACCTTTCTCTGTCTCTGGCCACGCTGTCATTTCAGCAGCAGCCATACAGACATATCAGCACAGTGATCCAACTGAAAATTCCTCTCCCGATCCTCCCCATTTTTTTTTTGGATACTGCGTTCTTTGCTTTTCAAATAGGAAGAAGTAGCATCACTGGACTGATTGCCAAATATGTTCCTGAATGCTCCGCTAATCCCATTGCCTACTTCATCTCCCATCTCTCTGCTTCGTCTTCTCTGTTATTCTGTACCCTCAAAAAGCTATATCCATTAACTGCAGTAATCCAGGTGAGAGCATATACCATCTTGAAATATTGTAACTTAACCTGGTTACTGATATTTTACCTGTACTTCACTGCTGCTGTTAAAACACCAAGTCTTTGAATGCTTAAGCTTTCCTTTTAGTTTTAGTTGTTCTTTTGATATAGGATGTGCAGAGGATGAGATTATGTTCTTACCTTAGAGCTCTGAGGAAAGCCTCCTTAAATTCATTATAAGCACTAAGTTATTTGCAGGCTTTCTGTTTGAAAAGGGTCACCATATACCACTTTTATAAGAAATATTACTCTTTCATATTGCTTACTTTTTGGGTATGAATTCCTGTAGTATTTCAGAGATCTTTTAAAATCCAAAATACAAGTACCCTGAAGAATATCAATGCTATTGTAGCATACCTTACTCTGTTCTTTAATGGCCTTCACAGTTAGTTACTTAAAAATTGCTTTCTACTTATGCCAGTTAGAGTTGTCATGAGACCCCACAGGCTTTGTTATGTAGCTTTTCTTTTCATTTTCTCTTGAAAGATTGATTATTCATAATAATTTACATTAGAAAGAGAGGGGGGAGGAAGAAAGAAGGGGTATCTTTCTTCTTCTTTTCTCAAATTACATAGCATAGAACTCTAAATCTACAGTTCCTGTGCAGTTGGCTCTGAAATTTTTGTAGATATTTTAAAACTTATCAGATTAATGTCTAGTGAATTTTCTATCAGATAGAAACTGTACTTTATTGTAATATTTTCTTTCAGTAACTACTGCGTTCCTTCTCATTTATTTTCACTTAGCAGTTTGTGTACCATATCTTTTACCATTTTTAATGTGTAGTATTACACAGGTAGAAGATAGTGCTGGTACTATTGATGCAAAGGCAAGCTTGACTGCAGTGATGAACAGCTGAGAACTATAAATGATACTGTAACAAGCAAAAATGAATAGAACTTCAGATTTGAGCATTGTCTATTTTGTAATGATGTTACAAGAAGAATAATTAAAGTATATAGTTTGTTTCTGCAATTTAAGTCCTTTGTTTTACAGACTACTAATTGACTTCACTGAAGAGGAAAACTATTTACCATGTAAAGTGGGTCCCAAGCCAATTAGATTCTCAGGTCCTTCAACAAGTACACACATCAAAGTTAAGAATTCAGCTTCATTAGAGGTAGCTGCTTGCAATGCTTCAAGTTCTGCAGTAACTCTTAAACGACCCAATAGTCAAAGTTTGATGCTGCACAAAGTAGCTTCTAAAACTGAATCCACAACATGCACATCAGAGCCCAGCAACTCCCAGTTGCCCTGTGGAAGGCAGAGTGCTGATTATGGAACACCATGTCAAATGACTTTGAAGATCTCAGTGTCTAGAAAGCCTGTAAGCAGCTGCGTAGCAAAGCTGAAGCGAACTCCACTTCTTGCAACACCATCTCAGTCATCATCTTCTGTGTCCAGTAAAACAAGTGAACAGGACAATTCTGCTGTTGAAATTCCTACTACTTCTATGGTACTAAACAAGAAAGAACCAGCTGTATTAGCAGAGAGTAGTAAGAGTGATAAAATGGATGGATAATGTTTGACTCAGCCCGATAGGCTGGACAGCTTGGCATCATCTAGTCAAAGAAGAACTCAACATCTCATGTTGTCATGAGATGTTCATAAGAAACACACAGCATGTGACATTTAATATTATGGTATCTCACATTTGTGTTCCTGTCAGGCTGTACTAGTACAACTGACTTTTTTTTAAAGGGAATACGTGCAAAGCATAGAAGATGACCTGTTTATTAACTTTAACAGGTAACATTAACTAGAGATAATTTCCTTAATCCATATATTTGACTTGGGTGAAAAGTAGATAATCATGAGTACCAGTTATTCGATACATGTTTGTCACAAGCATGCAAGATACTGAGTACTGTGAAGATTTATTTTTTAAGTTGAATGCACAATTACTGGTACTTTTTGTGAGGGTAAGTCACCATTTTATTATTAAGAGCAATTAAAGGGACACTCTTGCTTGTACACAGTGAGAAAATTCATAAACAGTGAAGGAAGCGCATGGCTAGGGAGCAGTAAGGCAGTTTTTTCCATAAACCTGAAAACTATGTGTACGATTTTCCTGCAGGGGTGTCATCTGCCACTGGTTCAAGGCTGCTGCAGGCAGTGGTGCAGCCTTTGTGTTCTATATTACACTGCTGTTGGATGTATTTTCTACAACTGCAGGGAAGCTTATAGGTCTGAGTTGCAGCTTGTGTTCCTTTGTCCTTCTGCATGTCCTTTTAAATGAGCAGGGGACAATGTCAATTTCTGTACAGCAAAGCAGTGTTAACAGATGTGCTCTGGTTTGAAGACAGGTAGAAGAATCCTTCCTTCCTCCAGAGCAGGATGGAGAAGATGCTGGGTTTCTTGTCCTCAGTGGTACTAGAGTCAATTTTGAGCAATGATACTGAAGTGAGGAGCTGCTGTATGTTTCAGTCAGCAAAGAAAAGCAGAATTTGGCTCACTTATCTTAAAAAGTCCTTCTGGTTGTTTAAACCAACACTGTTTATATTTTCCAAACTTGTCTTCATTTTGTGTCCTTGTTTTTTATGGTTGGGTTTTTTGTTGTTGGTACTGCTGTTGAAACACAGTAAATACAGCTGGCCTCAAGTGTTGAGAAGTCCTATCACATTGCAAAAATGAAATGTTCTTAAAATTCCTGAGACTATTAGAATTATGGGGGGGGGGAGTTATTGAAGTGTTTTATTTTTACGGTCATTTAGAATAAATCACAGTTGCAGGCTTTTCATCATAACCATAAGGACTTGAAATTTCATTTGCAAAAGTAAAAAAGAAAAATAAACTCTTATGTACTAACAATTTTAAGGAGATATTTTGCCACGTACAGCACTTACTGTAAAAGAAAGCAGTACTGTAGCTTTCTGTGATTGGTATAGAGATGCATAGATATATTCAAGACCAGCTTACCTTTAAAATCTATTGTTTTTTTCCTTAAACAATGAACCTAAAAAGCAACAGTCCCAAGGCTCTTCCTGTCTTGAAGAGCAGAAAAAAGAAAAAATACAGAAAGATACTAACACTGTAATCTGTTGAGTGTGCAACTCATCATTGATGAAATACAAAACACTCTGACTGAAAGGCAGTTTTAAAATACCTGTCTTGCATGTGACTTGTATTTCAGTATTTACTGAATAGCTGAGCCCTTTACCATGTAACTTTGTGTTTTTACAATGCTTCCTAAAGCAGATTTCCTTCCTTTTCAACTTCTGATTAATTTGTAGGCTTCTGTAAACATCATGCAAAAGCTCACAAAAAGTACGGACTTCTACATGTGTAAAAGGAAGTTTTAATAATAATCCTGTCAGACTTCATAAGTCTGCACTAGCTCAGTGTTTGTGTAATCATTCTGGTAGCACAGTATTTTTTATATAGCATTATGTTATTTGCATTACAGGGGCTTCAGTGAGTGTCATCTTTGTACACATACTGGCTTGTGGTTAGAAAAAAGTAAAAACCACTCCCTTTAATTTGAGTAGATGAAACACTGAATGAAAGTGGCTGTGGTGAGGAGGTAGAGCAAGATTTTTTTACTTTTTTGAGGACTTGATTTTTTAATAGGATGAGATGTAAACATGTTTATTTAAACTCATCTGAGCGAATACTTTCTTTTTTTAATCGCTATGAAGTTTGCTAATAGTTTCTTGTAACTGGTGGACTGATGTTAAACAGTTTTATGACAGTTGAATAGGATTATCCTTCAAGGTGACTTTCTCTGTAAAAATATCTTTGTCTATATGCATACCAAACCTCTTAAATTGTAGAAGCTAAATAGCATTTAATCTCTCTGGGGATTAGCTCAAAATAAATGAAATTTGCTAGTCCTAGGATTAGTCATCCCTTAAACTGGCTAACAGACTGTTTTTTGAGGCCTGGAACAAAGAGCAGAAATTCTGCAAGTCTGAGAGTTTCCTGCAGGTTAAACATTCCTCAAAAATGCACATTCCCAAGTTTGTTGGAAGTCTGCAGTTTTGGTAATGTTTCACTTTCCAACTCAATCAAAGAGATACCAGCTGGTACTGCATCTGCGCTGATTAACTCTGATATGCTGTACGTACATACCAGACAGTTTGACTGGGGAAACTAATACAGTTACTTTTTTTTAAACACGTGGGAATAGACACTTTGTCAACTGGTGTGACAATGGCTTACTTTGCATCTTTGTGAAATTATCACTCAATATAGAAGAGACCACATGCATAAAGTTAGTTCAACCTAGTAATCAACTAGCTGTGCTCTAAAGGCTGACATTTCCATCACCAGTGTATTTTGATTTTTTTTTTTTTCTCATGAACACTGTCTAAACTTCCAGTGTAGTCCACACTTTCACATTGTCTTTCCAAATTATCTGTGGTATAGGCCAAGGAGATTAAAAAGAAAAAAGCAGATTCCAAATTAATTTCTAGAAAATTACTCCTCTGGGATTAAGACTGATGCCAAAGGCCTATTACCACCAAGATGTGTTTCAAATAGATGTAATTCTATCTGTATGTTTCAGAGTATCAAGAACTCATTTGTACTGGAAGTAAGCAAGCACATACTATTTCATGTGTTAGGCACATGTTAACACTGATGCTCAGGGAGAGTTTTCATCAGGCTTGTTTACAGGGCCATGTAAATACAATACAATTAAATGAGCCTCTGTGAACTCAGTGTTAATTCAGGGATGCTTGTCTACAAAATACAGTTCAAATATATAAATACTAGTAAATAAAAATTCCCATTTCTCTCAAGACAGTATTGACTTCACATACGGTGTTGCTCCTAATGAAGCTACCTCTTTTTTATTTCAAACTGTTATTTAGCCTGCCAGCTCTTCCAGAGCAGACAAGTACTCTTTTAAACCTACTTTAATTAAATTGCTTAGATAACAAACATTACTTGGTACCAATCTTACTGTGGCTAAGACGACATACCAATACTACCCAGGAGTAAGAAGATTTCATCTACTTAATTCTTCTCAATCTATGAAGAAGTTCTCACCTGATAAAAACAGGAAAGCAGTTGTGCTATCAGAAACTTGAGTGTCAAGCTGCTTGTTCCTTAGCTGCAGTTAAAGAGCCAAACTATGGTTAGAAATAAAACTCTGTAAATACTTTGCGGTGGCAAAGCCCCACAAAAATCTAGATTCAGTTTGGCCAACAGCTTTTAACAGAAGGTTAATCAGTAGAAACACAGCTGATGTTACAGATCATTGCTCTTTGCTGAGCTTTTGGGGTATTTCTTCTTACAGAATTTTATTTTGCCCCCCCCCCCCCACCCCCCCATCTGTCTGCTTATACCAGAATTTACCACTCTTGGCTGGAAATTGCTTTGCAAATTCACTAGGCCACGTCATCAGCTGTGTAGTATGCCAACAGTTTACATCAAGAACTTGGCTATTTTCTAAGTTGCCCCTTTCCTGTATATATCTTTTAAATCATTCTAATTTCTGGTACAACATCCATTAACGTTTTGTTACAGCTTTGTTTAAGTTGTTTGCCATACTAAAATAGCTGTATTATCTCAAGTTTCTGACAAATTTCTATTACATGTTGAGGTTGGTAACTGGCACTGGTACTGAAGCATGGGACCTCTATGGCCCATGGTGCTTCTGCTGGAGTCACAAGTGTGTGAAAGTAAAGAGTATAGCTGATTTATAAAATCCTGATGCATCCCAGTCTCTACACTGTGAAGTAGACCCACTATAGGAACTGCCATCCATACAGACTCAGACCAGGTGGTCTCTTGTAACAGCAGGGTCCAGGAAAGTGGTATGAAAATCAGAGGATTAACTTTTCCTTTACAGAATTATTAGTATTTCAGTTTTAAAATGACTTTTTCAATGACATTAAGTTATTAAAAAAAATAAAACATGATAAAAATTTTTAAGTTTGGCTTAGTATAACCTGGCTATGTTGAATTACATTCTCTTTCTAGTTTTCCAAGTGCATATTTGGTCTTTTATTTTGCTGAGTTCTAGTGTTAGTCTCAATTTAATCATACATAAAAGACAAAAAGATCAAACCTGCTTTCAAATATTGCCCTTTTGGACATGTTTCCAATTTCAAAAGAGCACACAAAATGCAATAGGAATTCCATGATTTTGGTGATGACAAACAACTGTATTTACTTTGCAAAGTAGGGGATTTTTTTTATTTTTTATTTTTTTAATGTATTTTAAAAAAGGCTTGCTGGTCTGAAAGTCTAGTGTCCATCCATTGCTTCTCTCACTGACCCCTATACAAATCCAATATATTAAAAGGAGTATCACATATAACTGGCTTTGACTACACATAACTAAGACAAACTTTGAAGATTACAAGAGTTCTGTTGAAGATAAGCACACTTATTAATTACTTATGAGTATGGTGAGCAGCAAGACACCCCTTGAAACTGGCAAATACCATTGCAGCCACAGAGACATAAGAACTGGAAGACAAAGCAATAACATTGACAGAGCTGTTTCAGAGCCCAGCCATACAACATAGTTAAAATGTGTACTGCAAATCTAAAGCATATTTGATGCATCAAGACTGCAGAGTTCCCAGAACCAGCCCACTCTCCAGCCTGACCAACTCCACGCTTTTCTCACTCATCAACAAATGTGTTTGCATCGTAGTCTGATGAGAAATGCTATCTCTCACCTGTTAGTCCTGGATCTGTCATATATTGAGCTTCCTGCACATCAAAGATTAGTGGTACTGAAGAGTGCAAGAATATCCTGTTGTATTACTATTTATTTCACAAATTTCATTTATTTTGTGGAAGGCTGCCTGTAAGGATGTTGACTTATGGAATAAAACAGCTTTCAATAATCCTGTTAAGTGGAGAAACTATGAGGAAGGAGTAAAAGTAATTACAGATATGTCAGATTTCTTTTAGGATAGACTACAAGGAGAGATACAAATAAGTTTCACAAATGATGTAATCACAATATAGTAAGATTCCTGTGTAAGAGCTGTACGGAAATTGTCATATCTCTCACTGTGAGGTTACAGGTCAAGCTGTACAGCAGCAGACAAATTTTGAAAAGTTACTTTTCTGATGGATGTGCATAGCACAGATCCTGGAATTTCAGTTCCATTTACTCAAAGCATTCAGACTAAAAACTTGATAGATAATTAACTTTATAGGTAATTAAAAGAAGGGTTTTTTTTTCAAGGCTAAGAAAAGCCAGAGTTTACCTACAAATATTTATTTTTCTCTTACGACTATTCCAAATGAAGATGACCTGATTGCTTTGTAGAACAAGGTTTTACCAATATTCACATGGAAAAAACAGTATGCAGATATCAAGAGAAATAATAAAATTATCCATAAGTGAGGCAGCTTGCTTTCTCTTTTGAGATTATTTTTTGAGGGCTACACAGGAAAAGTGAAAGTAGTAAGGAAGTGTGCAGTCAGCTAACAGAAATTAGGCAGAGGAAACTAGCATAAAGCGATAGCAAACAGTAACATAGGAATAAACTTCTAAAGATACTCAAGTGTCCTGCTCTTACTGACCTCAGTGGAAAATAGACCCTTTTACACCTTTCTGAGTCTGACCCTCAGACCTCTAGTTCACTTGATGCTGGGTCTCGATTCTGACACCTTGCTATGTTAAATAACTTCTAATGTAAGATTGTCCTGGATCAATTCTATTCTTATGGGAAGGTTCTGTTCTGTGCACTTGTGGCACTGGAATCTAGCTAACAGCAAAAGCCTGTGTGAGAAAAATCTCAATTTTCTTCAGACAGGATCTTCTGTGAAGCTTATTTTATTCGTGATTGCAATGACGGGCGTCCTGTCAATCAGGAGTGCATTTTAGTAAACAAATCATAACCTTTTATTCCCTATTACCCAATGCCTGATCACCTCCCATTTCCTCATTGGCTGAGTCCTACAGGTTCACAAGCTACTCGACACTCCTCTATATCATATATGTACAATTTTTCTTTTTTTTTTTTTCAACCTTCTAATTTCTCCTTTCTTATGTTTTGAGAACTTGTGATCTTTGTTTTCCTGTTCTCACACTGCTCATCCTCTTTTCCTCAAGCTTCTGCCTTATTTTGGAACAGTGAGGCCTTCTAGTGTCCACTTCCCTACTTAGCATTTCTCCTTATTGTGACTACACAACTACCTTGGAATAAAGAAAAATAATTCTCTACTGCAAAAACACAACTTTGTTTTTCACACCTGTTCCAGTCCAAATGCAAACTGAATGCCTCCCAACTGATAACAGTTGAATTAATCAAACATAATTTTAATAGGATGACAAGTGGTTAGGTAGTGCAAGGCAGGAAACACCAGAATATTTTAGAAAGGAGATTTTAATTTTTTTTGAAGAAACAAGTTTTCTGAAATACAGAATCATAACATTAACACTAAGATTTTTATTTTAATAGAAAACTCAGAAAGATGTAACATCTGCTTAAATATGTACCTCCACATTCTGCTGCACATTGCTGTAACAAATTTATTAGTCATAGCTCATTATGGACAGATGGTTCCTACAGCAAATATATAGAAAAATAATTTGGATTCAAGTCTAGAACACCTGTGACTTTTCATATGCAAAAAATAAATTCAACTAGTCATAGAAAAGTGGCTGGTAAGTATGGAGAAAAGGGCTGTGCATGTGAATAGCCATGACTATATACAATCTAAACTTGAATGAAACAAGCATTTTCATAAAAATAGTTTGTCAATGAAAAATACCTATATGTAATACATTTAATACAATTTATAGCTACATTTAAAGATGTCAGTTTATAGAATAATAAGCTAAAATCCAATGTACCGCTTTTTCATTTTTTTTGTATATAGCACTACTGTGTGTATACAGTGTGCATGCATGCATGTGTGTATACATGCACACAGATATATGCACAGAAATAAAAAGGTGTATAGAGATTGCAGAAAAATTCTATAAGATTATTTGATTTTATTGCAGACCACAGCACACAGCCGTCCTGGGATCCTTCTAACAGAGGCTGCTCTAAAAAAAAAAAAACGTTGACCAGTATAACCACATATCTACAACAGGTCTTTTGCTATTGTGACATTAATTCTCAATTTATTTTTCCAATCTATATTTTATTCTTCTAAGTAGTAAATGCTGCTTTGGTAAGATTCTGTACTGTCATGACAAAGTAATGGTGAACATATTGGGCAAAGCCTTGGAAGTATGATTTTAATAATTAGTAAGTAGTAAAGATACCAACAAGTTTTAAGCAGCAATAGATTTAAAATGACTATGTTCTGACTTATTATCTTCACCAACAAGGATTTTGAGCAAGAAACTAAATTGAAGAGATTAAAATTTTTCTGCCTGCCTTCACTGTGACATTTTAAGCCACCAAAGTCACAGCTGGCACTGAAAGAACAGTGGCATCAGCAGAAACCTCCATCCTTGCAGGGCATAAATTGCATTGTGACACCCTGCCAATGCTGCCTCGGAAAGGCCTGTGATCTGTGGTGTCTGCTGTATGATGCTTCCGTCGTGTCTTTTCCGAATGTGTCAGATTCTCTGTGGTCCTTGCAGTTGCGGACTGCTCTTGATTTTTTGTAGCTCCTTTATTTTTAGGTCTGAAGCTGTTATGCTGCTGTCTTCTGTGTTCAGACCTGGAACCACTTTTTATATTATTTTGATCTGCCTCATTACAGGCACCTTGTGACTTCAGAGATCCATTGAGACGGATGTTTTGGAGCTGTGGGTTGAATCTTCGTCTCTGACTAGAAGGCCCATTCTACCCAGAAAGAAATTGAAATTAGTGACAATAACTTAGATCATCTGCAACCTTCTACAGGACAAGAAATACAGCAATCAGAATTAACAGAAATTGCAGAATAAAATTCTCAGTATAAATAGAGAGGGAAAACAATTTTGATACAACACGAAGACTGAACTATGAGTAATATACTACATCTGAGTAGCCTGGAAACATATCTGGAAGGTTCACCAGAGATGCCAAATTAAAATCTGCCACAATTCAAGAAAAAATGGAAAAGAGAGATGAAGTACTTGGCTTCTCAACAGCAGCAAGTAAGAGGCACTGAAGAAATTGTTACTCACTGTTTCCCCCCCCCCCCTTTTCTTTTTTCCTAAAATACCTTGTCTAGTAAGAAGTACTGTCTAAAGACTGCAAGACTGCAGAAATAACAGAAATTAACATGTAAATTAGTCAAGTTAAGAAACCACATGTTGGGAGAGATGTCCATTGTGATACCTTGCTCAGAGGAAGTTTTGATCAGTAGTAGGAAATGGACGTTATTTGCATAGCTACCAGGACAGCCAATGCCATACATGCACTGACATTGTGTGTTTCTCCTATGTTTCCCTTCACACACCTTTTTAAGCCTCAAAAAAACTGAGACAAAATTCAGACCAGCTTTAGTGGTAGCTTTACCTGAGTAAGCACAACAGCACAAGAGCTCTATGAACTGCCTTCATACTGCCTTGAAAATGAATCTGGAAAAGACATACTCGCATATGTTCGCATATATTTGAAAATTATGAATTAAATATATGATCTACAAACCAGTATTTGATTTTGTACTAACGATTTCCAGTAATAGATGTTAATCTGTTTTTTTTGACATCATTTAGCTTAGTTCGTAACTGGTTTCTTACCTGCTTATTTGTTGGTATTCCTTGGGAAGAAGATTCTGTAGGATTGGAAGAATGATGACTTTGTACTTTAGTGTTGGGTGTTTTGTAATCAGAGTTCTTGGCATTACTAGAGGACTTTCGAGTGTGCGTATTTTGCTTGCCAGTTGTTGCATGTGAGGTCATTGAAGACAGCACTGAACTACATGGTGTTCTTGATGAATAGTTGTTCTTTGGGTGAGAAACTGAAAAAAAAAAAGTATTCTATATTATCAGTTAAGTAATCAACATCTAAACATAAGGCTGAATTCTCATCCTGCTTACAGTTACTTTTTGTAGCATCATTCTAGCCTTGCTTTAGATAATGAAGTAAGTGAGATAACTAGGGTAAGAATTAGATCATACTGTTTTACTTCTTTGAAACTGCCTTCTCATTAAGGTTTATGGAGACAAAAAAGACAGTATGGTAGAACCACACTGAAACTAGAACAATTCTGATAGAAAGCTAAGACACTGGTCTTTGTGGACTGGTGCTTGCACTATAATACAGTTTTGTCGATTTGTACTGTAAATGTGAGGAACCATTTTCCTCAGGGCACCTGCCTGAAGGTTGACCGCAAATAAAAAAAAGCCTCGGGAGCTACCTTGCTAGTTAGAAAGCAGAACAGCTTGTGACTATACCAAAGGGCTTAGGAGACAGTCTGTTATTTAAGCACTATTTAAAAATGTATTGTGCAAAGATCAGAGTTGTCTCAAAGCCCATGAAACCAACAGTTAAAATGGACCTATTGCCTATCCTACCAAGTATTTTCAGCTCTAATACAAATCACTAAGTGTACTTCAGCAAACTTTTTTTTGGCAACGATGAGTATGAGAGCCCCACTGACTGCCAACCCATGCCTTTGGTTATCCAAGAAAACTCTTCAAAATTCCTGGCAGCTATTGGTTTGCTTGCAAATTTTAACCAGTTAGGCTGAACCCACATGCTGCTGGACTGCCTGCCCCTCACACTGCTGTTCTATCAGTAATGCTCCTAATTGGATCATTATTCCTCCTAAATGAAGAAACATTGGAAGGAAGTGAGTGGTATGCTAGTAACTCTACTGTTTGAGGTCAAAGGAAGTTGTGCCTGTAGACACCATGCACTAATTTGATTCCACATCATTCACTGAGCATGGAAAGCTGAAGAGCCTGGAGCTTGCAGGCTACATACATACTAGCTGCAACACAGGTAATAGCCATGAAAGCTTCCTTAGTATGCCTAATTTTTTTTTAAGAAGAAAAAAATAGTCTAGTGCCTGTTGCTCTTTCTAGTGAAGTGGTTAACGATTGTCTACCATGGTAGACACGTTTACCACGGTTATCTATCAAACTGGAACTGAATGCAATGCACTAATCCCCAATATATAGACCACAGTACAGTCAGCACTATCAGAAACCACTATTGCTCACCTCATATTTCTGCTCCCTACTTCTTAGTATTTTGAGACACAAGTATTTCTTAACCACTTCCATATCTAGATGTGAAGTGCACCAAACAAATCCTTTACTCCTGCCTCTCTGCATTTCCACAAGCAATTCAAGATGTCTGCTTCTGTGTAATGGCTCCTGGGTACTTTCAAAAAGGACTCTGAGGATATTGATGTAAAGCTCTCAACCTTAATTTGCTGTTTTGATTTTTCTGATTACAGAATTTCCTTGTTCCCCTCTAGCACAGATGACACAAACTAGAAAGAGCGTTTTCTGTGAGACACCTGATTTTTTATCTAATAGGTACTTCTATTTTTCTACTTTTAGGACAGTAATTTTAGCATCTGAGCACCATCTGTTTTTTTCTTTTATTTTTTAAAGACTCCTACTCACGCTAACATCAAATATTTCTCTCAATAGGTGTCCTCTTCAGAAAAACAATGCAACCATTTGCACAATGAAATGAATTTTCTGTAAGATCAGTGAGGTCAGCTGTTATTGAATGCTACTGTTCTCTCTTCCCTAAACCAGACTGCCTCACATGGAAGCACATATAAAAATCCAGTTGCTTGTCATAAAGATCTATTTTTGATTGAAAAGATGTGCAGTGGGTAGAACCCATCAGGAATTCTGGATGTATGTCAGTCCAATTAATTTTGTTCCTTCAGGGTATGAGATGGGTGCTATGAGGTCACTGAACAATTAGATGCATTGCTGGGAAGTTTATGCCTTCCTTTGAAACATCCTGAGTTGGCTACAATGAGAGACAGAATACATGCTTAGATGGATCTTCGAAGTGTTCTGCAAAAGCAATTCTTATGGTCTAATGAATCAAACTGATTATGCCTCAAAGAAGTCACTTTTTTAGGTGTGCAATCACAAGACTGCATTAGCAGACCAAGATATATTTTCCTTGAAAACATTTATTTTCTTCCTAAAAATGTTTTCCTTTCACCAAGATGCACTAGTTCAGTATTGTGTTAATAGTTTTTCTTCCTGAGTGGTGGTGCTCGTAGGATATCATAGGGCTGAGTGACAGTTGGGTTTAAGTGCTACAGCATTTACCTTTCTGGAGGGAAAAAAAAAAAAAAAAAAAAAAAAAGGCATGGCAAAGAAGAGAAATAAGCTGTCTCACACTTTACAGCACGAACATGATATTTGGAGCAGAAAATGAACATGAATTTCCAAGCAGAACAGGAGGTAGTTTCCAAAAAGTAATATTTGGCTCCTCAAAAACCCAATAAATATTGCTATAAAGTTGGGAACTTGCTTCTTAGCAGGAGATATGTGAAGTGGTCTCATAATACTGTGCTCATACAGAGAAGCCTCCAATTTATTAGTTAATCATAAGTAACTACCAAATTTGAAAGTTCCCTACAGGTGAATTGCTTTTTAGATGGAAAACTCCAACTGACCTCAGTAATGTTGGGAAATCTCTGACAAAGAGGGCAACTGTGCAGATGGTTTGCTCAACACATGTACAGTGAGCTTAGCATACTGCATACTGTAAAAGTGCCCTGTGTATGTTCAGTAAGACTGCTGCATACCATTCCATCAGACTTACTATACACACATGCGCTGACATTACACATGCCATTATTTCTGCCCAGCATTTCCTGGATAGGTATGTGGGACATGACATTCTGAGAACTTGGGTGTGATATATCACCAGCACTTACTCTCTCCACAGAGCTGAATCTGGGTCTTCAGTTGTTCTGTATCACAGGAAAATCGTGCAGACCTACCCAGCTCTTCATCATATTTCCGTTCACTCACGAAGTGCTGCAAAAATACAGGCAAGTTGACAGTAATTTGCATTCTGATCAAAAGACCATATGGGTGGTACAGAAACCAATCAATACTCATCTTAAGATCACTTTAAGGCTCAGCAATCTCTTGACATTGTCCTGTAGGCAGGATCTTTATGCAGAACCAAATATTTTCACATCCTTACCAAATGACAATTCTTACAGATGGGTAGAGTAGTCCTGCATGTGGGAAGTGGGTCATTTCATTTGATCACTGAACCTGAAGCTATCGGGTTTACTTGTTAACTGGGTCTGATAAACGCTACACAAACAGCTCTACTTCTGAAGGAGATAGCTTACACTTCTCTGACAGCATATGCAGACTGCTCAGATGTCCTATAATGCTTTAAGAAGGTATGTTTTCCCCCCAGAAAGCTAGTTACCCTTTGGTCCATAGTAGGTAGGAATGAGCAGACTGGGCATTTTAACAATACAGTGCTTTCTTCACATTTGCACAAACAGCTAACATAACCAAACAGAAGCAAATGCCTGACCTTAATTTCAGCCCTGAGTTCAGATAGTTGTGCTTCAGCCATTTGACTGGCTAGGTCCGTCAGTCTCTTCAGCTCTTCAGCTTTCTTCTGCCGAGCAGTCAGAATTTCCACTGCCAAATATCAATAGTCAATAATTATTGCTAGGATGCTAAATTGGTCTGTAATTCATTTCTTTTTTGGCATTAACAGTACATCAAGAGGCAAACACACGCACCACACTTGAACTAAACAGAGTATGATGATGCTTGTGCAGTTTATTTAAATGAACTGCCCGATGTTGAAATGATCTCAAAATAGGATAGCTATCACAAAGTAAAAGGTAATGTTTAGATAAACAGGGGCAGAAACATGTTGTTTTGAATTTTCCAGTGCCTTATTAAGTACAAATTCAGGAAGCCTTTCATTTAGACATGGAAAGAAGCAGTACATTTGCTTAGACAGCAGCCTGTTTCTGAAAACATGCTGTATTTTATGAATACAGGGGCTTTTTAGCTCCCTTGAAAAAAATCTGTTCATATATGGTTTATGTTTAAATCACAGGCACTGCAATTTTACTTTCAAGTACAGAATACACACAGTTGCTATTTCTAGGTCAAAGCACTATTACAAAGGCCACCAGTCTTAATGAAAAAATAATTATTCAATACTGCCCGTCTCATATGTTTTTTTATAAGGAAGTGGTGAATAACTACATTTAAAAATAAAAGATTAACTGTGAGTCACAAAATCAGAGTCCATTTACATTCAGGATGATGTCATATATTACAGTTTTGGTAGAAAATTAACTATATGCAAATACTGCTACCTACATGGTGACTTAATGTAAAAGGAACAAACGATTGATTGGATGGTGGGATCATCACTTACGGCAGAGAAGACAGTATCTAAATGTAAAACAATAAGCAATCATAGTCTTTTGTCTAGAGCTTATGTGAACAATCATGGTAAGGGGGTGGCTGCTGCTGTAAAGCTTCATAAGGCCACTGATTTCATTAGTGATGTTGAGACTTAGGCTTCTTTGACTTCCTTCCTTTGCCACAGAATTCCAGAGTGGTCCTGACAAGTCTCTTAACCAGCTCATACTTTGTGATGCCTGATGCCTTTTTTTTTTTTTTTTTTTTAAAAAAAAGAGAGAATTAATGGTATTTCAGAGTTAATTTCTCAACCCGCTATATTTAATTGCATGGGAGCTTCTTTTGAAAGTACAGCATGGTCCAGCAGGTGCAGGGGAGAGTGGTGTCTGTACAGCTGTATGGGAGCAACCACACTGCAATAGAAGAGTGTGTGTTACACAGGGCAGGGTTTACAGAAAGGCAAGGGGTGGCTAGAGGTTCCTCAGACCTGTTGGTTAACCTGTGCCTACATTACCTACTTATCCTAATGACAGGCATTTGTCTGTTTCTCTAACTAGCCTTTTCAATTCCTTTTTGTGGAACATGGTCTACAAGTCTGAGAAACTTTTATCTAAACTTTAATCTAAACAAAGAATTCACTAGCTGTTTTTCTTTCTCCAATAGTTTTATTGCTAATTCTAAGTGATGCTAACATCATTTCTCCCCAAGGTCAGCACCACCTTTGCTGAAGTTACTGCCCAAACCATATGATCTCATTTCCTACTGGCACTTATCTCAGCATGAGATGACAGCCAAGTATCCATTTTCACAAAAACTGAAATGATAATTTTGTAAGTTTTCTCAGTATTGACAGTAAGAGGAAGATTACCCACATTAAAATAGTCCTCCAGTGCAGCAAAGAGATGTGAAAATAAATAATAATGTAAATCTTGGTTAGCACATTATAGTCCTACAACAACTTTCTACCTCAAGTTCTGAAGGCCTACAGGCCTACAAAAGCGTTGAGAGACAGCCGAAGTAACACAGCTAAGACAGGTTAAGGAGAACATCTAATGTAATACGTGAAGTTAGTACAACAGTAGGGAAGTTGAACCTGCCATGCATGAATACAGCACTTAGCATGCCTGTAAATAAGAGTAAGTTTTACTTTAAAAAAAATGACTATTGTCCCCAGCCAAGATTAATGAAGTGGCCCTATGATACCATCATCCCTGGACTGTTAATTTTCAAAATGTATTTTTGTTTATGCAGTTAGGGCTTGGATTCCTGTTCGCTGACATCAATGGGTGTTTTTCCATTGGTTTTCCTGGGTCTGAGCATGCCCTGTAGCCAATTATGTCAGCCTTTGCAGGTAAAAAGCTACTGACACGTTTCCATCAGCAGTTCCTCCACAGAACAGCACAGAACTCCAAATCCACATTTACAGCATGTTGACATTAGAGAAGTTAGCATACAAAATTCAAAACAAACTAACGCCAATTGTTGCTGCAACAACTCATACTTTTTAGTCTCTATGCATATACAACTGCAAGAGACTTAACTGGCAACAGAGAATTTTGATTTTTTTTTTTTTAATCTCTAACTAATATATGTTTGTGAACTAAAGGAGAGTTCTAAATGCAAATGATGAAACATTCATGAATGTTGCATGCATCTGGACACCCCTCCCCCTTTGGAAAGGTCTTAATCTCACAAATCAATGAAAGATTATATGCATGCATGGCAGTGGTATTTCATCTATCAGGCAAAGAATCATTCTAACAATACTTGGGTTATTCTGTAGTTCTTTGCTTATCTGTATTGAAACATATTCCATTGACTACTGGTCCACGAATACCATATCTCTGATGGGGTATACCACAGGTATTGTGGTATCCTGATGCATGTGTCAAATTGCTCCCCCCCCATCCCACAATACACACACACACACCCTACGCAAGAAACAGAGATAGCACGAAAGACTGAAGTGAGACAAACTCCCAAAGATTATTAAGAAAACAGATTCCAGTAAACATCTGTTTTTTGATTTTTCTTGGTCTAATTCATGACAGCTATGCAAAGCCAGAACAACCTGTTCCTCAGTAACTTCCAGCATTCTGACTCATATATATAAGCAAGCAAACACATCAAATAAGAAATCAAAATGAAGTACTCAACAATCCATAAAAATGAGGTGAAAATGTGATCAAAAGCTCTGGTAAGCAAACAGAATGAATAAATAACTTTAATCTAACTTCATGCAAACTTTTGGTTTACCTTAATGTCATAATACTGAAACTTTGATGCATAATCCTTACAGATAGAAACTACAGAGAAACGATACCAGAACACCTAAGAATATATGTACAATTAAAGATACGGGAACGCCGCTAACTGATTTGATGTATTGTGTAATTTTCCTGCCAAACAAAACAATTTTTTACATGATTATACCAGAAGTTCCCTGACACGCTTTGTACTTACTGGCTTCTTCTTTAACTTTATCAATTTCTGCCATTAATGACACTTCTTTGTCTATGATGCTGAAAAAGGAAAAAAAAAAAAAGAAAACCGCAATTTAATCCATGCTAGATCTCCATCAAAATCAAAAGCTATAACTAAAGAAAGGCTTTCAGATATTAGTTATGGCAGTTTTGAAATTAGTAAGATTTTAAAGAAATGGAAGACTACAAAACAGCTAGGCAAACTCACTATAAAATTAGTTATAATCAGTTGTGTTAATTTAAACAAACATTTACTGGTCTGCCTATGTGCAGAAATGTGGAGGTCACTCTGATATGCTTCAGAGGGGAAGGATCGGTTCCCCTTTCACAGGACCTTTCTGAAGATCTCACAAGCTTTTCCTTTCACAGCTCTCTGGTGTGCAATCCCTGACAGCAAACTGATCAAAATTTTTATCAAAGTGCAAACTGATCAGGTGGATCTACTGAGGGCAGATACGGGGTCTGGTAAAACGTTCATATCACTAAGCCAGCAACGTTATTCAGTGAAATAACAAAACTGCAGAATGCAGTGGGCAATGCTCTGGTATGCCACTCCAGCTTCCCCTCACAAGATTATTCTTAGTCATATTCACATTTAATAAACACCACCAATGTTAACGGTGCTGTTTGTGTAAGTAAACTCAAGCAGCTAGGGAGAAATTGCAAAAAGCCAGTCAAACACCACGAGTAAATCTAGGCATGCACTTGAGGGAAGAGTGGAGTTCTCAACAAGCAGTAGAAGACACCAGGACCTAAAAACAGCCGCAGGACATTCGGCTTGCTTTCTGAGACAGACTGCACTGTATCTCCAGTATATAACATACTGAATTCTGACATGAGCATGGCAGGTAGAGCTGGCTCAAGATTTCTCAGCACGCTATATCATACACAACGTTGCTATACCACAGACCCTGCAGCATTGAATCTGAACTTGAAGATGGCACAGTGTGCACTTGTGAACACAGAGGGCTTCTGAGGATCAATGGGAGGAGGGTTGAGGTATGAGCTGATCACATTCAGGTGGGTGAAAGAATGGGAAGACTGAGAGAAAATTAAGCAGTATATGGGTTTTTAAGCAGCCTCTAGGTTTTTGAAGAGCTGTGGATGAGGATGAAACTTTCTCTTTGCTCAGGCTATAACCCCAACCCTCAGTTGCTCACAGGTCTCTTCTCAGCAGTCCTGGCTATCAGGGGAGGTCTCAGTTGGCTGGCAGCTAGCAAATGTGATGCCCATCTACAAGAAGGGCCGGAAAGTAGACCCAGGAAACTATAAGCCAGTTAGTTTGACCTCAGTGCCAGGGAAACTCATGGAGCAGATTATCTTGAGCGTCATCAAGTGGCACTTGCAGGGCAACCAGGGGATCAGGCCCAGTCAGCATAGGTTTATGAAAGGCAGGTCCTGCTTGATGAACCTGATCTCCTTCTATGACAAGGTGACATGCCTGGTGGATGAGGGAAAGGCTGTGGATATGGTCTACCTTGACTTCAGTAAGGCTTTTGACACCGTTCCCCACAGCATTCTCCTCGAGAAACTGGCTGCTCTTGGTTTGGACTGGTGTACACTTTGGTTAGAAACTGGCTAGGTAGACGGTCCCAAAGAGACATGGTGAATGGAGTTAAATCCAGTTGGAGGCCAGTCACTAGCGGAGTCCCCAGGGCTCAGTACTAGGGCCAGTTCTCTTTAGTATCTTTATTGACGATCTGGATGAGGGGATCGAGTGCACCCTCAGTAAGTTTGAAGACGACACCAAGTTAGTTGTGTGTGTCAATCTGCTCGAGGGTAGGAAGGCTCTGCAGGAGGATCTGGATAGGCTGGACCGATGGGCTGAGGCCAACTGTATGAGGTTCAACAAGGCCAACAACCAGGTCCTGCACCTAAGGCACAACAACCCCAAGCAGCGCTACAGGCTGGGAGATGTGTGGCTGGAAAGCTGCCTGGCAGAGAAGGGCCTGAGAGTATTGGTTGATAGTTGGCTGAATATGAGCCAGCAGTGTGCTCAGGTGGCCAAGAAGGCCAACAGCATCCTGGCTTGCATAAGAAACAGTGTGGCCAGCAGGGCTAGGGAAGTGATTATTGCCCTGCCCTGTCCTAGGCTCTGGTGAGGCTGCACCTCGAGTACTGTGTTCAGTTTCGGGCCCCTCGAGCGAGTCCAGAGAAGGGCAACAAAGCTGGTGAGGGGTCTGGAGACCAAGTCTTATGAGGAGTGACTGAGGGAGCTGGGGTTGTTCAGCCTGGAGAAGAGGAGGCTCAGCGGCGACCTTATCGCACTCTACAGGTACCTTAAAGGAGGCTGTAGCGAGGTGGGTGTTGGTCTGTTCTCCCCTGTGCCTGGTGACAGGACGAGAGGGAATGGGCTGAAGTGGCACCAGGGGAGGTTTAGCTTGGATATTAGGAAAAAACTTCTTGACTTAAAGGCTTGTTAGGTATTGGAATGAGCTGCCCAGGGAAGTGGTTGAGTCACCATCCCTGGAGGTCTTTAAAAGACATTTAAATGTAGAGCTTAGGGATATGGTTTAGTGGAGGACTTGTTAGTGTTAGGTCAGAGGTTGGACTAGGTGATATTGGAGGTCTCTTCCAACCTAGATGATTCTGTGATCTTTGCTCCTGGGATCCAGGGATCTGCAATTCCCTTACACTTCACCTGAAACTGGCTCAGGTCACTTTCTTGTATTTTGAAAGATGGATAGGTGTGTCAAGATTTCCTGCTATGGCAAACACAAAGGGATAGGTAAGGGATGGGTCAGAAGGGGGAGTCAGAGAAAAGGCATTTTTCCAGTGGTGCTGCCTAGGGAGGTGAAGCAGTGCCCTAAAACTCACCTCCCCTGGAGTCACTTCTCTGCACACACCTCTCCTCTTCTGAGTGGGGAAATGGTACAAGAACATGCAAAAACAAGTTGTGGGGCAGCAGGCTACAACAGGCACCTGTGTCTCCTCAAGCCTTAAATAATTGTACCTGACAACAAGAACACCCAGGTCCTTGTCTTTTCAGACCTGGCATGTTAACAGTAAAATAGCAATAAGCTGTGCACATCCCGAGCACACTCCCATTTAGCATGGCAGATCCACATAGGAGCTGTTCAGATTAATAATTTACTTGCAAAGTTGTCTATTTTTTTTCCATTCTTGTGAAATAGCTTCCATCAGAAAGATGTTATAGAACACTTAGAACTAAAACTTTTGTCTAGAACACCCTTAGCAAGAAAGGAAAAATCCTATGGAATTTAGTATGCAAAGATGAAAATTTATAGAGAGAATGACTCATGTTGTTGACTAAAACTGGGAAAGATTAAGGAGCAGGCAGTATCAGCAACACATGGCAGACATACAGCTGACTCAGCCAGAAATTTACTAGCTAGATCATCTTCAAGTGCCACACAGCCTTCTTGAAAATCTTCCCATAAATTAACCAAGCTCATACTGGAGGTTTACAACCAAAGTTCCATAGAGTCCTATCCTCAGCTTTTAACAATCAGCCACACAGTGCAGAGGCCACTATCTTCACACTGGCTCCCAAAAGCCAACAGAGTGACAGAAACAGCCTGACTGTTGGCAAATGACACAGCAAGGAAAAAAATTGCAGCATAGCACACTTCTGTTCCATATATATAACAAGTAAAAATGTAATTTTGCCCTGCCAGATCAATTTGGTGTGACATACTTATCAGGGGAAATAAAATAGCTTTTTTTTTTTTTTTTTTCCACAGTAGAGCAAATCAGTTATGAAACATACTCCTACAATGAAGAAACGTGTTTATTTCTGTTGGACCTCAATATTCACCAGGCATAAGCATTAAGCCTGGACTCCAAAGAGTTAGGTGGTAAGAGTCAGGCTGTTTAATCTGAATAGTAATAGCTTTTTAAATTAATCTATTTTCTGTTACTTTTTGTAACCACGTTATATTAAACTGCCTTGGCTTTCACAGCAGGTGACTGAAGTGACTTTTGCAAGTTCTCACCTGTTTCTACTTTCCACATTTTATTTTTTTTTAACAGTATTCAGTACTTCCCCACACCTTCAAAAAGTCTGTACATTTTTGCTTTTGCTATTTCTGTTACAAAAGTGCCTCCCTACTGTACACTGCAGGTTATATGAACTTTCGGCTGGAAAAAGATATTCAAGCAGCAAGCTCACAATAGCAGAGCTCGTCAGAATTGTGTTTTTTCCCAGGTGATTCTGTGAATGTCCTCCCCCTCCTCCATCAAGAGATCCCGACTAAACTGCTTGACCACTAACATTTTATTTTGATGCCAAGTAAAAACACTCTTAGTACTAGAATGAAAATAATGTCATAGCACTTCAATATTTCTCATATTGTCCAATCCTGATGTTCTAGCGTTGTCTCTGATGTACACTTCAGGAAAGCATTTGGATGTTGTAGTAGTAGAGGCCAGGATTGTGGTGACTTTGACAGACAGCAACAAAATCAGCATTTTCCTTGTAGCTACAAACTGACATTGAAAAACTAAAGAAAAAAGAAACTGTGCTCAGTGTCTTTGTCAGTATCAGACTAGTTAACATAATAAACTTAAGTTTCTTTAACATACAGATCTTCATGGGGATGTCCTTCTCCGAAGACAAGGCATCTGCACTAACTTAAACTAGTTGAGGAAATGGACTCTTATCTCTCTCCACATAAGGAATGGAACATACTAATTCTCATCTGGAAGAAACCAGCCACATTCCACAGCTTGGAAATCAAATTACCATGTATCACAGAAAAACAGGGGAAGTTAATGTTTCCTTAGAAATGTCAAAAGTCATCCAGGTCTAGGAAATGCTACATTTCTTCTCATCTCATTTAAGGCTCAATTATTAACAGAGAGCATCCTCACCTTGTGGTGTCATTGCTCACCACAGGTGAGTATCTGTAGTTTGGAGCACAGGATTAAGCTCTGTTTGATTTTAGTATCCAGGTGATATTGAGGTGGGCTTCAGGAAGGAGAGAAGTTTGTTGAAGGAACATAGCAAAGTAGAGACTTAGCATAGATGACATGCAAACGTGGCCAGGACAGAGACGATGCTTGTGCTGTAAAGATATGAAATGAGCCTGGAAAGATAGCAGCTGACTAGAATTCATTTTACCTATGAGATTCTGAAGGCAAGAGCCCAAGTGCCCTACTCTTGGTCAAACGGACAGTGATTGTGCCTGGACTTACATAGGCTGTTAGAAGTCACAGTAGCATACCACAGCAAAAGAGCTGTAAACACCAAACTGCAGTAAGGTGTCAGCACAATGATAGGGGTAAGTTATGTTGACAGCTGCTTCATTTCAGTTTCATGCTCAGATCAAATTCTAATTTTGTTCTGATGTTAGTGGAAACAAATTAATCTTTCTCTAGTTTAAAGTATGAAATTTAGTGCATGTACAGTGAAAAGGAAAATACATTAGCCTGTAAGTTTTCAGGCTGCTGCAATGCCTCAAAATTCCACTAAACTGATCAGTTATTAGTTCCCCTTCAGAAAAGATGCTTCAGATTGCCAGATTTATAGCCTTACTGATAACAATTAGAAGGGTTCACGATGACCAGAATCTTCTTTGCTGTTGCCTCTTCTAGACATTATGCTAAACCCATTGGTCCTGAAGAGACAGGGAAATAAAAGACCAAGCTGACAACGAGGCAAACATGCTCATGCACTCACAAGGGTAGCCACAGATGAATGGCACAGAGTTTACTGTTAAAGGTGTAATTCAAATTAGTCCTTTCAAAATCCTTCTAAGCCCCATAAAAATGTCAATTTTCTCCTTGAGGCATTTACTAAGCACCAGTCTTTTCTTAAACATCTAACAAATTCAACAACAACTATATACATAGTTTGACAATTAACTTTGTTTTGGGGACTGAGGAAGAAAGTCATCTGTGGCACTGTGAAAGACTGAAGCAGAGCTTTTTGTCCAGGAGGTTAAAAAAAAAAAGCTATTTCTTCCTCAGCACCCACTGGTGTTCTGGTTCAGCAGGTGATAAGCTCAAATACTGACATACATTTTGAGCCCTTTTTCTCATGAAGAAGGGAACGTGACATGGAGCAGCAAACACACGGTCATAAGATACTATTAGGGTCTGACAGCTTAGGCTTCAAAAAAAAATACTGTTCTCCAGTGACTTTGCTCTGTCAGTGGGCTTTGGAAGAGACCCCTGGATCTCCCTAAAGTTGAGCTGGTTAATGATTTGCCAACAACACAAGCAAGTTGTAGAAGAATATGAGGCAAGTAAGTACTGTCCCTGTCTCTATGATATTCAAGCTGAGATTAAATGCAAATTCATCAGGAGTTTTACAGAATTTACACAGCAAAACAGATTACATCAATTTTCATTCTGACTACAAATACAATCTGATGGTAAGCAGATAAACAAAAGAGTAAATCAATTTCACTGAAATTCTTCCCCTCCACAGAGCACCATCTGGTAATATTAAGAAAATCCAGATTAAGAAAATCCAGACTTTTAGCTATTCAAATTATTCAAGTTTATCTATCTTTGCTAACACTGTTCTCTCTAACAGCCAGCTAACACAGGGGGGAATAAGGGTAAAGCCCTTAGAGTTAAGTATCTATTCGCATTTTTCTTGGTAGACCTCTTTACAAACAACTAGGAATTTATTACTTGATCATAAAAACTTGTTTAGAGCTCAAAATTGATACGTCTTTTCCTGAAAGAACACTTCATAATTTTACTTAGAAATGAAGACATCATCTTAGGATTTGGCTGAGCTTTAGTTATTGTATGAGTTGCACCATGACTTGTTACAATCCTGCATGCTTTTACATAAATCTGTAAAAGATTTCTTTCCTATCTGAATCTCAGTTCTGATCTACTTAGTGGTATCTGAGAATCTTACTAGTTTTATAGTTAGACTAAACACACTCTAGTAAGGCAGAAGACTATGGCTCTTCCTGTTGTAGTGCTCCTGATACAGAGGAGAGGTAACTTGCCCAAAAGCACCCTGGAAAGTGGCCACAAAGAAGAGAGCAGAGTCTGGGTCTTTGCTCCTGACATCTATTAAAATTTTTGAGATTATCCCCTTTATGTGTTTAATAAACACAATTTCTCCTTAATCTGGCAACACTAAAATCAGAAAGGGAATATTTATTTTTCTTCCAAAATAACATACAAAAGCAACTATTTGTCTGCATGGTCTCCAAAACCAAAGATGACTATGCGACAGTGCAATCTACCTTTAGAAAGCTCTGGAATCCACCTTTGCAAGCTTAGTAAAAAACATGGGAATGAAGCAAGTATCTGTAAAAGACAAACGGGACAGAAGGGGGAACTACGCATCTCATTGTTTCATGAAATTCCTCCCATTTTCATGAGATGCACCTGCTTCTTCCACTAATACTCAGCTAGGGTAATTCCAAACTGCTGGAGGCAGAGAGAAGAAAACAAGCACAGGCTCCTCTCCTGGTGCTGCAGCAATGCAGCCAAGTAGCCAGCCTGAGACCAGAGCTGTTTGCTTAGGTCCTCCTGGGCTCTCTAAAAGTATGGGCAAGGCCTGGTGGCCTAGGTAGAAATGCTGCTCTTTGAAGGTACCTGAAAACAACGCTGGGCCCCAGGAAACCTAAACTTTTAATAGAACATTTTTTCTGTGCACTAACAAGGTTATGGACTGGATCGTGTGACTGAAAGGCAAACAAATATTAGAACAAACCGCAAGAGGATTTGAAAGTCTGCTCTTTAGAGGCATAAGGTCTACAAAAGGTCAGCTGTCAAACAGACATGTAGACAGAAAGCTAATGAGGACTGTCTGGAAATGCAGAGAGAAGCAGCACAGGAACTGCTCAGTGTAAAGCAATAGCAGTCCTGGCTTTTCCAGGCATCTGCCCATACCCTATCATGTCTCTAACAAAGGCAGCTCTGCATCTAGTGACACTGAATCTGGACTATGGGGAAAACAAACAAACAAAAGCACTATTGTCCTTCCAGTTTACCAAGTAGGAATCCCAGTAAGGGGATGCTTATGTTCACTCAGCTCTCCAACTGTGAGCACTGGCAGTATTGCTCATCACCCGGCACTGAGTTACTACAGGTACAAATCTGTTCTTTTATATGAGTCCTTCCCCCATTTAACCACTGCTTTGCTTTGATTTCAAATTAGAGAACAATTGAAAGTCCGCTTTATCTTGCCCAAACATTCAGCACATGCCTCCTAGTTGCTCCCTTGTCCAAGTCCATTACCAGCATTATGTCAATGTTTTACCCTAAGTAGCTTTCAAGTGCTTTTTGTTCACTCTGTATGCTGGTTTTTATGCTCTTTATAAAGCATTGGACATAAAGTGTCTAAGATGCAAAGAGTAGAGGCGGCTAGTCTTTGTCCAGTTCTGCGCAGTGTTAATTAAATCTAGCCCCTACTACTACAGGGTACTTTCCATTTGTGGTTGGAAGCAGACTGTATGGGCAAGTAGTAGCTGTTTCTTTTCAGTTCTCCATATGACTGTGTGGACACCCAATATGTGAAAATAATTTGCTGGCAAGAGGTGCTATGAGGAACTGTGGCTCCTTTTGTGCTTTACACATTTCTCTCAGATTTCATGGGGCTCTCTTTTTATCCCTAAGATCACTACTCAGCCTCTGTAGAAAAGTGAGAACACAATTACAGCACATGGGTTTCAACCTTGACAACAAATACCTTAAATTTCTGAGCACAGAAAGCACTTAGTTGCTGTTGTACATTGATCTGTTGTTATACACGCCAGCCAGCCCACGCTCCAGCAGTAACTGGGGGTTGCAGGTTTCCCCAAGAACTCAGGGGTAGCTTTAGAATCACTGTCACAAAAGAGACTGGATATCATTGCCATGCTGGCACCCCTCCCTAGCCTCTAACAACCCTTTGGTTATTCCACTGCCTTCTTGGAAGAACAGTTCAGCTGAATTTCTTCATGTTCCCTTGACAGATAGGTTGACTGTGCCACAGTAGAACTCCCATGCTCAAGGAAGGGGATAAAAATGCAAGAGATTGAGTGGTCACTTAATTACCTTATTCTCCCACTACCACTAGTGATGCTTTGTTCAACTTCTAAGTAACAAAGCTGCTTTGCAAATAACACAAACAAAACCTTCCAGCCCAGGAATGCAGCACATTGATCATATGAGGTCTGAAGGTGCAGTATCATTGACTCTGGTGATTGCCACTCAAATGAAGTGAATTTACAACAGCTGGCAGCAAGTTTTTGTTAATTAAGCACTAGAGACAGCTCTTCACATCTTCTTCAGAGGTTGTGTCACCAGATCATATTAAATATCCTGGAACTGTTTTTAATTTTAGCAAAGGTGTTAAGTTACACATTCTGCTGTTCAAACCAAATTTTCCCTTTATAAATTCGAAGAAAAACTTCAATATTAGACTAAGGAGCTGTAAAAGGCAACATAGTCCAGATGGAGATTTCCATAAACATGTCTTGACATTATACTCTCCTTGTTGTATGTAATGTGGCTTTGTGAGGCTTGACTATTTGGAGCACAGATCCATTACATTCTAGAGCTTCTGGTATACTCTGCTCCAGCAATTTAGGCACTAAAGTTGGTAGGAGAAAGAATTAATTTAAGTCTAATCAAAAAATTAGGAATTAAATGAAGTCTAATCAAAAAATTTTCAGGCTATTTTTCATCATTTTAAGTCTATTTGGATTTACACACACTTTTGAGGTCATTCCCTACCTCCCTTGCCTCTCCTATTAAGTAACATTTTAAGTAACGTTTTAGTACGAGGCAATACATTTTAGTATTTTTCAGGCTAAAACACGAACTTTTACAAAATGAACAATTTCAGTTCTGAATACAATAATATAGCCTCTCCCCATGCATTCTTAAATCAGGATAGAGTACTATAAGCCTATTCCACAACCCAAGTAACTATTATTTAAAGATCTAAAGAACTGTGACTGCCTGAAAACAAGATTAGACATAAATGTTATGTTTTTAACAGGTACAGAAAAATTGAGGGCAAGTGGAAACTATACAGCAAACAAGACCCAGCTATCAGTATACTCAGACAAAATGCCAGAGCTGCCAGCATAAGTAGTAAATATAAGATTTCTAAAATCCCAAGAGAATATCTCTATAAAAGAGTTTTAAAGAAGAAAAACTACAAAAAGTCCCACAGACAGTATTTTTGGAAAAGTGTAATGTGCTTAGCTATGCTTCCACTGAATGTGATATAAAAGTAATAGCTCAAGATGGCTCACATGGAAAAAAATTCCACTATGTTTTTTTCTTCCTAAGCACTGTAGTTTTGTCTGCCTTTGTGTATGTAAACATGCACACATGAATGTATTACTGTCTGGTTGCTGACGAGTTTCTTAATGGCACCACTTTTTTTTTTTTGATGAAAACAAACACTGCAAACAGAGTGTAAAGCCATCAGTACCAGTGACCTGCATGAGCCCCTTATTCTCAGGTGGTGCTGGTGGATCTCAAGCTGATTTACTTACCAGCTGTGTAATTCCGCAAAAGCAGCTTTGATCTTCTTCACTGAATTATCTACTTCCTCTTTGATCATCATGCGATATCTAGTTAGAGAAACAGTGCAACGCTGCAAGTCTTTTACTGATTTCTCAATGTTTGGTCCTAAAATAGAAAACAAAAACAGTACAAAGTCAGAAAGGTGTTTCTGACTTTTCTGAAGGAGGAAGAATGAATAGTTCAGCATGTTTTTTGCCCACATTAAGATGAAGTCCTTGAGCCCAGATTTCCCATAGTTCTTCTTTGGTGCTCTTCAATTCTTAAACGTGTATATTCATATTCATTCCCCCAAATCATGTAACTGTTAAAATAGCCACGATAATTCAAATGATTTTACTCTCACTTTCCAACACATCTCTTCTTCACATTTGCTTTTTTCTTAGAGGCACCAGCTTTCTGATCACCTTCATACACAGCTACTGAACAAAGGGACTTGCTTTACCTCTTTTTTTGACTGAATCATCTGGCTTTGTTTCAGGTTGGGTTGTAGCACTGGGTGATTTAACTGAGGAATATTTTGACTTTGGCCTGCCTAGGTTACTCTGGAGTTGAAATGTTGACTGAAGAGGCTCGTGTTGTTCTACTCCATTCATCGTCTTTGGGCTTAATTCTACAGATACTTTCTGCTGTTCATGTTCTTTGTCTGCAGTAGAACATTAAGGTACAAGAAAGGGAGTTAACAAGATTCTCTAGCAGGTCTTGACTCCCTGTAGAAAAAACATCATGCAAAAAGCAGCAACTGAAGATGTTCAAGACAGAGAAAGATGGAATAATTTAGTTCTACCTCTTTCTTGCCATTAAATGTAATAAAACCACATATTCTCCCCCTGTAATTTTCTAGCACATTAGAAGGAAACACCAGCTTTTCTGCATTGCTCCTTTCTGGTCCCTGAAGTCTCTTCCATGCAGCCAAGATTCTGTATCTCTGAAGGACCTCATCTCACAGACTGTGAGATGGCATTAGCAAGGCTTCAGCCTCATGTTCCTCGTGGGGAAGAAAGCATAACAGGCTGTCAGCAGAGACTGGGCTGTGATCCTTCTATGCTGTGAGTTGTCTGAAAGTAACAGTGAAATGCTGACAGTAACATTAACTTGATAGGGAAGGAACAAAAACACGATTGACAATGACAAAACAAAGGAGATTACAACGCCAAAGGGAGGAATGTGAGCCAGGTATTCTTTGGACTCACTTCAACATTTCAAATGGCTTTAGTACAGTGTTTGATGTGCTCAAAAAATATGAAGGCACTGCTTCTGGCCTCTGAGGGATCCTGTTCACCCTTCTAGTCTATTTAGTTCTATGTACATTTCATAATATATATAGGTTGCTTTTGTCCTTAAACTAGCTGCAAGACCAGAATTCTAGCATAACTGAAAGTGTTGAAGAAGCTCCTTTCTTATCTACACTACACAAATTCCCAGGAATTTATTTCTGCAAGGTAAACTTCCAAAATATTAAAATTTCACCTCTTTCAATTTCCCTTCCATTCTCTCTCCACCCCCCTTTCATTCTGTTTATAGAACGGTCAATTACTAGTTTTCACATATGCCTAAAAGTTTATATAAAAAAAAGTTATGGTAATATGTATTCTTTGTCAATTGTAAAAACAAGAAAAATTCTGAGGATCTTCTTGCCCTTTGTATGTATAAATCTGGACTGCAACACACCAAAGAGGAAAAAAAGGAAGACAACCCCAGTGCTACAGAAAAAGATCACTGACAGCATGGGTATGTGAGTTCTTGCATTCAGGTCTATTATGCCCTAAAAAACACTTCACATGCATGGACAATTCAATCTAGGCACCTTTATTGATGCATGTGTCATTTAAAAAAGCACCTCTAAGAAATCTGACATGGCAGATGGATTGTATATAATTATCATATAATATGGAGGAAGAGAGCGAACAAACGTTTACGTGTTGCAGAATAAGTTGTAAGAATATTTTTAATATTATGGAAATGCAGAATTTTCTTGCTTATGGCATATTCTATCCGAAGTAAGTATGAGTTTTTAGCAAGGGTAGGGAGTATCTCTGCAAAAAAAAAAAAAAGTAGTTCTGTAATTTGGCTTCTATGTGTTACAGAGTGTTTATTTAATTGTACAGAGGTTGGCACTCCCGAAGTCCTCTGGAAGCAACAGAGAATTCATTTCAGGACAATTATCTATTTGGGACGTTGCCTTAAGATGAGTTTCAATAGCTGTATTGCTGTCACGGAAAAAGGGATTTCAAGGAAAGTTCTTTGATTGTAGCCTTATGTATTGCTTGAGACACAGGAAGAAAATACAGCAGCAAGGGGGTGTCTGAAGTTTGAAATGTGAAGAGCTGAAACATCATTATGAGTACTGACAGCAGTTAAAGGAATTATGAGATTTACAAAAGGACACTTAAAAGCTTTCAGAGTTTTTCACTCAGAAAAGGGTTGTTTTCATTGGTATTACTGTAATCGTAACTCTGTATCTACTGGAGCCCAGCAAGGAAGAACTTTCTTTGTTAGCATCCCCCAGAACTTCAGAATCAGTATCTAGACCCTTGCAGAAACGCATACTTCGAGGCTATCAGAGTGTCTTCCCTCAACACTAAGGCCTTCCTTTCCCTATTAGGGAAAGCCAGTGGAGATCCACTGTGACTAGTCAATTCAGGGAAGGTAAGAAAAAAATGAACTAGTCTGGACAAGGCAATAAAGAAATTCTGTAATATGCATCAGACCCATACAGCCTAAAAATTATTGTCCCAGATAAGGAACTTGATCACTTCGGTCACCATCTAACACTCAAGACTTTTTCTAACCCTGTACTCTTCTGTATTTATATCATAATAGTCTGCATCAGCTGGGCATCTCTAATTACAGTTTGGACCTTTTCTCTTTAAGAAAGAAAAAAACAACAAAACATTTTTGCAAGGATACATGTTGCAAGGCCTACTGTGCCCAGATCTACATGTATGGCTTTAATTAATAAATACATTTTACACAAACATCTCTTTGATTTCCTTTCATTATGTTCTACTTTGTGGCAATAAAAAAACACTATGATATTTACATAAATGAGCTTTTCTATTGCCAATTGAAAAGGTGTCTTGTGCCAGATGAACTAACCTGTGATTTCTGGACAGACCGGCACTGATGCTACAAATCTTGAGCCTTTGTTCTCAAGAGAAGCAGCTTCCAGTTTCTCATTGGCAGAATCGCTCCAAGAGTTGTCCTTAGAGCACCCATTCAGATGGCAGCCATATATTCCCTGGGGGTCTTGAGATGCCTTCTCAGGCCCATCATTCTTATTTTTAGGATCCTTATTGCCCTGGTGCTGTTTAGATTTGCTTCTTTTTCTCCTATTGTTCTAAAATTGAGAAATATTGCAAGAACAGACATCACACAGTGCAGCTCCTATAAACTCAACATATAAAATAGTCCATATAAACATAAAATCATCAATAGTCTTAAAATGTCATACAAGTGGCATTCGGTGTAATGCTATTTACAGCCCATTGGTGCTATATAATACATTGTATCTGTTTAGCTGAAAATATGAATGGCTTCAAATAAAAACTGAAGACCCAAACTGTTTTTCCTCCTCCTTACACACAGAACAATTACAATGCAAAATAGTAACAGAGCCTGTGCTAAGATGATGCTCAAAATGTTTACAGTCAACTTGGACAAACAGTTCCTAACCACAAAGGACACATCCACTCAGTAACACGGACAATCTCTGAAGCCATCTGTCTGGTCAAATTAAAGTGGCTTTACCCTGCTGGGCAGCTGAGCTCCACCACAACTGCTCTCTAACTCCTCTGCTCAAAGAAAAAGTGAGAGAAAATATGATGGAAAGTGCTCAAGGGTTAAGATAAGGACAGGGAGATCACTCACCAATTATTGTCATGGGCAAAACAGACTCAGCACAGGGAGATAAATATAATTTATTGCCTGTCACTGGTGGACTAGAACAGTGAGAAACTAAAAATCAAACTAAAACCACCTTCTCCCATACGATCCTTTTCTACACCCTCCCCTTGAGCAGTGCAGGGGACTGAAGGTTGTGGTCAGTCCCTGACGCTTCATCTCCGCCGCTCTTTCATGGTCACTCTCTGCCCCTGCTCCACGTGGGGTCCCTCCCACAGGATGCCAGCCTACCCTGCGGGAGTTTACCACAGGCAGCAGCTCTTCAAGAACTGCTCCCACATGGATCTGTAACACAGGGTCCATCCCCCAGGAGCAAACTGCTCCAGCACGGGTCCCCCATGGGCGGCAGCTCCCCCCAGCCCCCCTGCTCCTGTGTGGGCTCCTCTCCACGGGCTGCAGCTGTGGCCCAGGGCCTGCTCCTGGGGGGCTCTCCATAGGCCGCAGCCTCCTCCAGGCCACATCCACCTGCTCCACCAGGGGCTCCTCCACAGGCTGCAGCATGGAGATCTGCTCCATGTGGGACCCATGGGCTGCAGGGGGGACAGCCTGCCACACCAGGGGCCTTTCCACAGGCTGCAGGGGAACTTCAGCTCCGGCAGCTGGAGCACCTCCTGCCTTCCTTCTGCATTGACCTTGGTGTCTGCAAGGCACCCTAGCTCGCTCCCCTAGCTGCTGTTGTGCAGCAGTTCCCCGCCCCCCCCCCTTTCTTAAATCTCCTCACAGAAACCCAACCAGCATTGCTCACTGGCTCAGCTCTGGCCAGCGGCATGTCCCTTTTGGAGACAGCTGGAGCTGGCTCTGATCTGATGTGGGGCAGCTGCTGGGTTCTGCTCACAGAGGCCACCCCTGCTGCCGCCCTGCTAGCAAGCCCTTGCCATGTAAACCATGTAAACAGAAGTATAATGTGACCAGAGGACAGGTTAACCACTGATACTGTAGTTCTCCAAGCCATCCAAGTCCTCCAAGTGGAACCTCCAGGACTGCAACTCACAGGGCAGCCTCCTGGCACAGCTCAGAATGTATATCCTAAACATATACTTGAAGTATCTGACTTGAGAGCTTCCCTAATACATGACCTCTGATTGATGACTACTATGGATATATTATTCTTACACCCAGCAGAAAAACCTCTAGCACTAAGCGGCTGTTACTCTGCAGGATACAATAGCATATTAGAAGTGTTTGTGGTGCACATGAGCAGTTTTAGGATTCATTCTGTACTTGTCTAGAGTCTGGCTTCCACAAACACATGCTGTCCAAGAAACTCTCAGAACACTGAGCAACAGAGACAGCAACAGATGAACGAGATTAAAAATAATGCACACATTTGCTTTCAAGTATTCTGAATACAAGCATGGATGAAGTCATCTATGTTAGCAAAGGCAGAAAAGTATTGGCCAAAATAAAACTACTACATTTAGCTACAGATTGCTGATAGGTAGTCCAAATGTTTTGTTTCTCAACAGCAAGGTCTTACCTTCTTTTTCCCTGTCATATTCCATTCTTTTAGAACCTGAGTTGCACTGCCTAGGGAAAGAAAATAAAATATTTCAACAAAAGCTCAGCTATGAAAAAGAATCAATGTGTTCAGGAACAATTTCTAGTCTCCTACCTGGGCAGCATTCCCATGTGTTGTTGCAAGTTTTCTCATGTTGGGAGAACAAAATGAAAACTGCTGCCTCTCCTTTTTACTTACCAGTTTTAGCTGATTACACTATGCATAGTGGACAGGCCACTTGACACTACTGCTTTTTATGCTCTTCATTTCACAAAGTAATTAAGTGGGTGACTAACTTGAAGCACTAGCATAAGCTTCAGAAAAAAAACAAAAAACAGCAATGCTCAAATTTCTTGTCTAAAAGGAAGACATCTCAGTAACCTTGTATAACACTAGGTAAACACCAGAATATTTTCTTGAACACATCTACAAAGGAGCTGAACAGAACTTCTGCTTATGCCCATTTAGGTAAATACTAACACAGCAAATAAAACATTTTAACTGCTGTGTTGTTTTATTTAACTTAAATTTCACAAAGATACAAAATGCGTAACAGAAACAGTACCTGCAAGCCACTCCAGATTCAAAGCAAGATAAGCCCTGATCTCAGAAGACTGAATTTGAACATTTCTTGATTCAGCATGCAACAATTCTGAGAGTGATATTAAATGGAGGTAGTTCAGCCTTTGCACTCAGCATGGCTGTCCCCATGTTTTTCATTGTATGTAGCAACAGGTTCTCTGTGATTGTGAGATATTTTCATCTTAGCAATTTTCATCACTCATGTGAAAAGATATTTGAAGTGCTATCTATATTTAGTCTATTCACAGTGGCTGCTGAATGGACACACTTTTCTGTTGCTATTTCACTCAGTGCTTAAACAACTCTGGACTTTTGTCTTTGAAATAAGGGTGCACTTTTTCCAGATGGTGGCAAATATTGGTTGTTGTCAAATACTCATTTGCAAAGACTTCTAAACTCAAGGCACAATGATGATCAACTAAATCACATTTGAACAAAGACCATCTGAACTCAGGTTATACCACACCTTGCTCTTTTTCAATAAATTTAAAAAAAACTATTGCAAGGCTTGCTTTTACTTTTTTTCCTTGTAGCAGGAGATATGTGGCTAGGAAAGCATTTAATTCCCCTCCATACCCTTAAGTTATTTATCATTGCTGAATGAGAGAGAAATATTTTTTCACTTTTGATTTGGACTGAGGTATCAATGCCTTTTGTCTTGAAACACAAATGCACAGTCTCTCTCTGTTGGAAAACTTCAAGTAGTTTGGGAAATGCCTGAAATGTTGGAACAGGGGCCTCTGGGACACACATGTAGCTCTGGGATTCTGTAATGCTTTAAGGTTTCTTACTAAAAATGAAGGAAGTTCCTCTGGCATTTGAGGAGGGTAGTGGAATAGCAGACACCATGAGACTTCTCACACACTTATGGGAGACAACACAAGGTTTGAAGCCATTGGGAACAACTCAAAGACCATAAATAAGCAACAGTAATATAAGACAAAATTAACTGAATGAAAGGAACTTAATGAATTAATCATGTAGCAACTCTCCACTACTTTTCTCAGGACATACATTACAGGAAAATAAAGTTACTGTTAATTACATGTATCACATTTTTCCTTTGCACTTGTCCACTTGAACACTCTGATTTCAATAAACCTTTCAGAATCTGACTGTCTATGCACTGCCTGAATCGAGAGGCACCATGTAGATCTGGTGCATTTGTGAATAGTCCAGTTTGCCTGCACCTAATTTCTGCATATCTTTGTGATTCCAAGTACACGATGTTTTTGACTGCCACATTTCAGTAAATTAATCCAAACCAAAATCAAAACTACTCTGAATTAAAATAGATGAGCAATTTGGTGAAATACCCATAATGATTCTTTAAGTTTCAATATCACCAAGCTGTATGTGCAACCTCAATGTCCATTTGCTTTTTAAGATATACAGGGCTTTTGAGACTACTGAACTTCCAGTACTTTTTAAGCATCCCTCAGACACAAAAATTTCAAGAGGATTTCCTCGTGTTATTCTATAATTCCTGCAAACAGTTTCTTACAGGCTGCAGGGAATGTTCAAAATCATTGCCATTACATATTTACCAGACAAGTGTTATTTAAATACAAGTGACCCTTTACAAGAGAGGGTTTCATGGTGCAAAACACAAAAGCCAGATATAGATTTAGAGCATCTCAAACGTGCAATGGAGACTTGGTTCAGCCATTACAGATATCAAGGCTATTTGCAAAATTCAGATTGAGGTTTGAATATCAACATATGCATCAAGTTCAGAGGTTTAGGGATCCATTTATCTGCTTCAGAACCACCCCAGTTTGTATTAGTAATCTATCTTCACCAGTGAATCATATTCCAACATATTCACTTTAAATAGCATTAGCTTTCACACAAAACAAAGAAGGTTGGCAACAAGAATGGCACCCAAAAATGGCAATATCAGAGAGAACAGATAAACATCCAGGTCAAACTCATATTGTGAAGAAACAAAGATGCAGACAGAGATCAATTACAAAAAAGAGTTATCTGGCAAAGTCACAATCATCTGAATTTCAACAGAACAAAATAGATTTTGACCCACTACAGGCAATGAACACTTTATCATAGTTACGTAGACGTAGTTACGTCTCATGCCTTAGTGAAAAAAGTACGCTATACTCACCATCCATAAAAGCCTGTACAGCCTTGTCTACATTGTTATCAAACTGCTGTAACACCAAAACTATTTCATTATTGCTTTTGTTCGGAACAATTGATCGGATTGCATTGATCTGGAAGGAAAAAAAGGAAGACAGTAGTATGCAGGTTTATCACAATCATTTAGAAAACATGGTAACTGTGCAAATGCATGCTTATATAAATGCTTACCATATCCAACAATACTGTTTTATACTGATACATTCTCCTTATCTGGCCCATGCAATTAATGGAAACAATTTCAAGAGACCAACCAGACAACCTGTACCCAGTAAGCCCAAAGCTAAATCCTACCCTTAGTCACACCTGGAGAACTCATTTAACTAAACTGACAGAATTTGGCCTTAGGTTTTTCTCAAATGCTCTATTCTGCTGTCATGCAACTTAACAAATCATATCACCTATGAAATCTTAGGGTACGTAACTACTTCAAGGCTGTTGTAAGGCCTTGCTACATTGACATTTCAACATGACTTGTGCTTTTTTAACATTTGGAAAGTAGTGATATACATGAAAAAAGCCACAGGCTAAAAGGAGGCAGCATTATTTGTAAAAAGTTCTCCTATCTTGTCAGCATAATTTTGGTCTGCTGTTCCATGTACATGTGACCAGGAAGCTTGTGCACCAAAATTCTGAAAAAAGGACAAACACTTCCTTGAGAAAACTGTGTTGATCATCTATTATATCCACAGATGATTCTGACACACTATACTTCAATTTCACAACGTTTCCTACTGTTGTATGGTCTTTGTTACTCTTTTACACCAAACGGTCATTTAACCCACAACATTTTAAATACAACATCAGCGATGGAATCACGTTGATGGTTTACTTTCTCATGTAATCTGCCTGAAAATAAATAAAAGTACATGAAACTTAATGATTACATTGTTTAAATACCAGACAAGCTTTACTAGGAAGTACCAGAAAAAAAAAAAAAAAAAAAAAAAAAAGACTTGGTTAAATGTAACTAGCAAAACTAACAAAAACCTGATAGTAGTTTGCAAAAAACACGAGAATCAATGCCCAAACCAGTATAGTTGCTCTCAATCAGCTTTCTAAGCTTTTCAAAGTCTCCAGCACATATTTACTATTAAGAACTTGTTGCACTGCAAATGTTTAACTGGCACATTTCTTTGCCTTTTGGAATACATCCTTGTGTACTTTGTTTAGCACATCACATTGTCATTTTGCTAATTTCTGTTTGTGAAACACTGATTGTCTATTCACCATATTGTGAAATGTAAATATGAAAACAAACACATGAAGATAGCTCTGTTGCATATAACGGAACTAAGCTGGCTTACATAATAAAAGCATTCACATTACCTTGACCCAGCTGTCCAGTTAAATCCTGAGGTAAGAACAAACTAGATTCCCTTTATGGTGTCTCTAGCAGTGGATTCAGACCGCTTAAGTGCTCCAATTTCTGACCAAAGACTTATTTTGCTGTTTTAGGTCAACTCCACTCCCCAGCCACTGTATTTCCTGTACACCAACGTAAGCCATGACTCATTTAAAGTTCTGTTAATACACAGTGACTGAGGGCTCTTATTTATGATTCCTGCTGGATTCAGCTTCGGCACAACAGAAGGCTGATGCTTCAGCTCAATCCACATGGGATCAAGTTTTCTAGATGAGCTAATCTCTTTCACTGTGTAAAAAAGGCCACTCTCTGACTTCAACAGACAAATTTAGCATCTCTATTTAATACAATTTACTCTGCTCCTGTCCACCATCCTGTAACTCATCTCTTTGCAGCTTCCCATTTACAATTGGGAACAATTCCCACAATACATTTCAAGTAGCAAGTTTACCCTTGGACAACTCAGGTCACAGTCATTATTTATAGAGTTTCAAAATTAGCAGCTAGGATGCAGTAGAGGAGTCAAATTGCTTGTCTCCTTTTCCAAGGACACTTTCTAAAGACCCATCTAATCCTACGTCTACTGCTCCCACCCTATGGATGAGCAAGGTTTGCCCACAAGCCAGACTCACAACCCAAGTGTTAGATGCCTTGGAGCTTCTAGTTAACAAATACTGTGTTGGAAGTTTGGAAAGGCTGGGTGAGTATAGCCCTTCATGCACTGCAGGAAGTCTAGGTGAAAATCACCCCAAGTACACAGGATGTGCAGAGAAATCCCAAGAAAAACAAGTTTTATTCATTCCCTGATTGTAGGCACAGGCATGCTATTTACTGATAAAGCTGCAACAAGAATGAACTGAGTTGGCTCCATGACAAAAAAAACTGGCAAACACACCATGGGGCTAGAGCAGGCCAAAAACTGCAGTCTACTTTATGTTCAAGTTGGTAGTTACCAAATATTTCCACCACATGGACTGTATCTTATTCTCACAAAAACCTCCCTGCTTCTTTCATAATCATGTGGATCTTCTCTCTGCCCACTCAGACTTGTAGAATCTTTGTGGCAACTGCTCACATGCAAAATAGTAAAAGGAAATATTCAGTGTATTCTAACTCTCTCTAAACATAAGCATGGGAATTTCACATGGCTTCTAGGTCATCCTGTTCTATGAAAGGTCTGAAAGCCTCAAGAATCATCTGGAAAGTACAAACAAAAAAAAGGCCAAGACCACAGGATGGACCAGGCAACTTGCCATACAACGCAAACTTCTTAGAGGCATTAAGAAGAACATTTGTTGGGTGGAGAACACTGTGGCACAAGGACTCAACCAGGCAGATTATGTTTTAGACTACAGAATCTACTGAAGTCTTTCTGTTTGCATTGTATGGTCTTTGACTGTTAAGAAATTTTTTATTAATAGAATTAGAAGCTAAACTGTGCTTCATCTCAGTAGTATTATGACTAAGTACAAAAAGGGTATGGAAATGTCCTACTTTTGAAGATAACCCCTAAGAAGCAAAACGATGCTCTTAGGGAAGAACACTCACCGATGCAGAGAAAAAAGACTGTGCATATGACCAACACTGTGGACATGTGTCCTGTTTTAGTTGGACTAAATTCACTTTAGGGGATGTTTATGTACTGCAGAGCTCAATGGTTTTACTGCCAAAAAACAACAGCCTTTGTTGATTGTTATAGAATACATACATTTATCTTTTTTTTTTAGAAAATAAAAGCTTAAGAAATCTCATGTGAAGCTTCCTCAGCAAATGAGTATCAGATTGCAAAGCATTCAGGACTTCATAAATTCTAAACCAGCAGTTGATTAACACATTGTTAATCTGTTTCCCTTGTGCACTTGTTATTGATAGCCAGGATCCCCACTCAATCACTAGCATTTCAGCTTTCCAGATTTCTGCAGTGACTTACTCAGGATAAAATAGATGAAAAAACACAGGTTGGCAATTCTAGTTACAACATTAAGAAAAAAATACATACGTACACTGCTCTGTTCAGAAACAACAGAAACACATAAAACCAGAATTCCAACAGCAGAGAAATCCTAAAAGGTTTTGCTATGAAATTAAATTTTCTTAAAAACTTTCAGGAACAAAATGAAATAAAGTTGCCTCCCCCCCAATCCCCCCAAATTTCAAAGACAGGCAGATGTGTGTGTCAGACATCAGGTTTTCAACATATGCATTGACTCGTTTTCAGCCAAAACAAACTGGGATTGTTGTATACATGCAATAGAGAAAGTCAGTGATTTCTGGACATCCAAAAATAATAGACAAATGGCTGCAAGTAACAAATTCTGACCTGAGAGTGCATCTGAGAGAAAGACAAAGACATGTTGAGGCAGACAAGGCCATATGACAGCCTTAAACAAGAAATGCAAACATTCTGATATGCTTTTAGTCCTTTTATTTCAGCTTCAAAATAAACATAGCTTTCTATGTTTGAAGCTGAGGTCTGTTTCTACACGCAAAACATGTCCCATATATTTCTGGAAAGGGGCATGAAAACCAAGAAAACGAAATACAATAGAACACCAAAGGGAGAGGTGGAAAACCTCCTGACAGCATAAGCCTAATGCAAATGCACTTACACAGCTGAAACTCATAAGAAACCCATCATAGGCTGTGACGAATGGAGGTGCAGCAAGCTCCAAGAATTCTTGACAAATACAAGATGACAAGTAAGATATCTAGGGTAGTGCTGGATGTAAGCTGGATCCATGCAGCGCAGCTATGCTGGCTCACCTGATGGTTCGGGTGACACACCTGCCCTTTTAGCAGTACAGCTACACACCTCAACTGCTTACAAGTTTCCAGCTCTTCGAGAGGTCTATCACTTTTCAATCCAGAAAACTGTATAGAGCTCATTTTTCTAAAAGGTTGGATAGGTTGTTATCCCAGGGGTGGAGATAAAACCCAACTCTTTCTCTAAATTTACAGTAATCAAACTTACCAAGAACATCCATCTTTTCAACATGTAAGCAACACAGACTGTAGAACTGCAATCATCCAGTATTTCATGACTTCTCACCAATAAACAAATTCCTTTCTAAGAATATTTATGGTGATTGGTGGCTGCCTTGGTCATAGCGACCATGAAGTGGTTGAGTTCAAAATTTACGGTGACAGAAGGAAAAGTGCCACCAAAACCTCATCCCTAGATATGGGGAAAGCGGACTTCAGGCTGCTCAGGGAACTAGTCAGCAAGGTCCCCTGGGAAACTGCTCTTGAAGGCCTCGATGTCCACCAGTGCTGGTCATTCTTTAAGCGATGCCTCCTAGAAGCACAAGATCAGGCAATTCCTAAATATCGCAAGTCAGGCAGGCGGGGCAGGAGGCCGGCGTGGCTGACCAGGAACATTCTAATGGAGATTAGGCGGAAACAGAGAGTGTTTCGCTACTGGAAGGAGGGCCAGGTGTCATGGAAAGAATACAGGGATACTGTTCGTGTTTGTAGGGAGAAAGTTCGTGTGGCCAAAGCACACCTAGAGTTGAAGCTGGCTGTGTCTGTGAGAGAAAACAAAAAGGTTTTTTTTAGATATGTGAATGGAAAAAGGAGAACTAAAGAATACATAGGGCCGCTCCTTGATAGGGAAGGTCTCCTCACAGACAATGACATAGGCAAAGCAGAGACGCTTAACGCCTTCTTTGCCTCTGTCTTCAATGTCGATGATGGGCTTCGGGACCCAGGGTGCCCTGAGCTGGAGGACCGGGACGGTGGGGATGACAAACTCCCAACCGACCCTGAACGTGTGCGGGATTTGCTACTCCACCTGGATCCCTACATGTCCATGGGTCCGGATGGGATTCATCCCCGGGTGCTGAAAGAGCTGGCGGACGTCATCGCGGAACCTCTCTCAATTATTTTTCAACGATCCTGTGAATTTGGAGAGGTCCCGGTAGACTGGAAGCTGGCAAATGTTGTGCTGATTTTCAAGAAGGGTCAGAAAGAAGACCCTAGCAATTACAGGCCTGTCAGTCTCACGTCAGTGCCTGGTAAAATCATGGAGAAGATGGTTCTCAAACTTATTGAGGCGCACCTGGGGGACAAAGCAGTCATTGGTCCCAGCCAGCATGGGTTTGTGAAGGGTAGGTCCTGCCTAACTAACCTGATTTCCTTTTATGATAAGATCACCCGTATGGTGGACCAAGGGAAACCAGCTGATGTGATTTTTTTGGACTTCAGCAAGGCTTTTGACACGGTTTCCCATAGGATCCTACTGGACAAAATGTCCACCATACAGCTAAATAAAAACATCATCCGATGGGTGAGCAATTGGCTAACGGGCAGGGCCCAAAGGGTTATGGTAAATGGGGCTGCGTCAGGCTGGCGGGCGGTCACCAGTGGGGTCCCTCAAGGCTCCATTTTAGGGCCAGTACTTTTCAATATTTTTATAAACGATCTGGATGTAGGAATAGAAGGTATTTTGAGCAAGTTTGCTGATGACACCAAACTTGGAGGAGTTGTGGACTCGAATGAGGGTGGAAAGGCCTTGCAGAGGGATCTGGACAGGTTGGAGAGCTGGGCGATCACCAACCGCATGAAGTTCAATAAGAGCAAGTGCCGGGTCCTGCACCTGGGACGGGGAAACCCTGGCTGCACGTACAGACTGGGCGATGAGACGCTGGAGAGCAGCCTAGAAGAGAGGGATCTGGGGGTCGTGGTAGACAGCAAGTTGAATATGAGCCAGCAGTGTGCCCTGGCAGCCAGGAGGGCCAACCGTGTCCTGGGGTACATCAAGCACGGCATCGCTAGTAGGTCAAGGGAGGTGATTGTCCCGCTCTACTCTGCGCTGGTGCGGCCTCACCTCGAGTACTGTGTGCAGTTCTGGGCACCACAGTACAAAAAGGACATGAAACTGTTGGAGAATGTCCAGAGGAGGGCTACGAAGATGGTGAAAGGCCTGGAGGGGAAGACGTACGAAGAACGGCTGAGGTCACTGGGCCTGTTCAGCCTGGAGAAGAGGAGGCTGAGAGGAGACCTCATCACAGTCTACAACTTCCTCGTAAAGGGGTGTCGAGAGGCAGGAGACCTTTTCTCCATTAACACCAGTGACAGGACCCGCGGGAACGGGGTTAAGCTGAGGCAGGGGAAATTTAGGCTTGACATCAGGAGGGGGTTCTTCACAGAGAGGGTGGTTGCACACTGGAACAGGCTCCCCAGGGAAGTGGTCAATGCACCGAGCCTGACTGAATTTATGAAGAGATTGGACTGTGCACTTAGTCACATGGTCTGAACTTTTGGGTAGACCTGTGCGGTGTCAAGAGTTGGACTTGATGATCCTTAAGGGTCCCTTCCAACTCAGGATATTCTATGATTCTATGATTTATCAATGTCATGAAAAAAAAAGTACAAAAGACAAAGAATCTCCTATCATGCAACGATACCACATTGATACCTAACAGTTTGCAAGAACAAACTCACAACATTAAATTTATTTCCCTGTGTATGTGGGAGAGAACAGAACTTTCTCCTACTTGGTAAAAAGTAGGAAACCTGATCATAGGAAGAACAGAGACTACAGGGAAGTCAACTATTCTAACAATTCTGTGAATCATCATGTCTTCATATCCTATGTAGCTTCCCAGCCAATTTATGTCATCATTTTGGATGCCAGACAAGCATTCTGGGACATCAAGAGAATTCAGTAATGTACCTTCAGAACCACAGATAATTGTGCTGCTCATCACTAGCTGAGATGCTTCACTGACAGCAGTTACCTTCCTGGGCTTTCCCTCGGAAATGGGAGTGAGTATAGTGAACAGAGTTGCAGACCTGATCAAAGCTTTTAATTTGCACTTCTCCTTATTAGTTTATTGTTGATAAGACTTTTTCTAAAATTAACCTTACAAAACTACATTAAAGGTATCAGAGATCTAAAATACAAAGCCTTGTTCTTGAAAACAACTGTGTATGCTCAAGAACATGAAAAACAGAACCCTTTGTTCTGTCTGGTCAGACATACTTTACTATTTTTCTGAGGCTTACATATTCTACTATACATAATCTCACTTTGGACAAATCTTCGGTTCGTCTAAAAAATATTTAGTAATAGGTTACTTCAGAGGAGCATAAGAGAGGAGAGGAGGACACTGGAATTCTAACCTCTTATGATACCTTACACACTTGAATTCCTTACAAACATTTACTTCAGGAGAGATCCCCGACATGTAAGGCTTAAAAAGAAATACAGCCTGCCTGAAGGTTGTAAAAAGAAAGTTGTGACAACAGATCACCTAACTCTGCGCCCAGAACCAAGCTGACATTTCTGTGTATTCATCTGAGTCCTTTAGGTTTCCTGTCAAGTTTCAAAAGGTTCCCAGGCAATTATAACAACATGGAATGAGTCCTTGCCTGTATGCTGCTCTACTCCATCTGCTCCCCCATCCCAAAGGGGATATTTCTGGTGAATAAGTAACATATCTGGGGTTCATATAATTTGTTTAAATATTCGTGACATAGTGACAAATTAAACTTCTTTTCTGAAAGCTCATGGCTGTTCAATAACCCCTGAACACAGCTGCTCTAATCGCCTTAAAGTTACTATTACAGTCCCTTATTCATTCAAAAGTACTTTCTCTCACATATGTTTGGTTAGAAACACTAACCCACATCCACCTTCACTTGGTATGAAAAATCAAGCTCAACAGATTTTCTCTAAGTAATGAGCTAAATTTATTTCTAAAGTATGGTTATCAACAAATACAGACCTTTTCCCACCCTACTTATTTCTACCATGTGTCAGTAGCAGATCTTTACGTGCACATATATACTGTGTACACCCATAGCAACTGAGGACAGGTAGCAGTGTATGCCACATTCAACTAGATTACAGTTCCAATTGGGGTCAACCCAAATCCTGCAAGAGGACCAGGGCAGGAGGGTTGTCTAGAGAACTCTGCTGGTTTCTATAGTTTGAAAGTTTATCTTTAGCAGATCCCCTGGCTACTTTAAACAGAAAAGTTTGTTTTCAAAACACTTCATGGCAGAGCTGTTCAAGGTTTAAAAAACTCCAATATAAATATATTTCATAAATACCATTGGATTTTTTTTTGCATTAACAGCCTATTATTTATGTAGGAGACATTTTTCCAAAGGCTTTACTAACTAAATGAGTTCATGACACACTGAACAAATATTCTTAATATGCCCTTTGAGCAAAATAACAGCTTTGACCAGGTCTGCACCTCTCTGTTCACTATATTCCCTATTCACCACACCAATACCTTCAGATCACTTATCCCTGATAAGCACAAAAATTCTACTTGTTACAGTAATCTACTTTGGGCAAACATCTTGGATTTACAATGTTCCACCCCCTCCTCTCTTCAATTTATTAAACTACTGAAATGGAAAACAGACGTTTCAGGATTCCTGAAAGAACATATTTTTTTAAAAGTATACATAAACAGAGTTTCACTCAGTAAAACTTGTTTCACTTAAATAACAGCAGCACTATTTAGAGACATTAATTTATAATAACCTCAACTCAAGTTAAATGGTTCTTCAAATGACAGAAGTGCATTCTGATCAACTTTGCTGGTCTTTGGACTAAATCCATCTACATCAATGTATGGGTATGGAACAGCTGCAAAGGTCAACCTTAAGGAGACCTAGTGAAATCATAGATTGGAAACTACCTGCTTGTTTTAATGAGAGTTTTAAAATGCATATACTATTTCCATTCCTTCCACAATGAATCATATTATTTCCTTGCATGCTGACCATCACTTACAAAAACCGCAGTTAAGGTGTAATGTAAACAAAACTGAAATCCTCCAACATACATCTGAATAATATTTTCTTCTTGCAGTTAATAGAACAAACCTGCCCATCTACTCCTACAGCTCTGACATTTGAAATGAGAATGAAATGAAGAAGCAAATGCTTTTGGGGAAATTTAGCAAAACTTCACCCCAACATAATCCCAATAATATTTTCATTTGAGCATTTTGTTTATTCCAGCTGACACCATATCTTTTTCAAACATGACCAGACACAATAGAAAAACATGGGCCCAACAGCAAGTCCTGAAGTTTGAACAATTTCTGGTATTTCTTTGAATCAAAACCAAAAGCCATGTGCCAGAGCTGAATGGCTATCCTGGTAAGTGCCTTGCATTCATTCTCCTCTTGTTAAAGCTAGAGATTTAAATTGTTGCAGAAGATGACAAACTGTTTGCCTTCCTCACTCGATTGCTTCTTATTTAGAGGCCCTGCCGTTCAGAATCTCAGCACTTCTTCTGGTGATGTACTTGGTTAATGTTTGAATAGTTTCATTAATTTTATGGAATTATTTGGGATTTAAGCCAATGAGTTTGACCAGTTTTATCCCTTAATCCACAGAATGTTTGCACTTGTATGTGAATGATCTGAACTATGTATAATTCTTAGTTTTAAAAAATCTTGGTAACAGAAAACAAGTCCTCAGATATACGTCATTTTTAGATACAGATCAGGATAACCAGGGGGCAAGGAGGACCACAACATAGTGAATGAAGACTATAGCAAGGGTCAGGGCAAAGGGAATTATTTCAAGAGAGATCCTGATGGTAAACTCCTTGTACTACCTACACAGGCATGCAACCTTTGCTGCTGCTGAAATGTAGGCTTACAGTATTCCAGAAAAACTCTGGATTATATGCATGAAAATATGGTAATCAGAACTCTCCTGGCTCCCCACATGAGTATCACAGCTGCAGAAGCCTCTGCCAACTTTGGAAACTTCCATTAAGCTTTCTGATGTCACAGGCCAACATTTATGTGAATCTCTCAGGGGAAAAAAAAAAGATATAGAATGCTTATCCTACTGACTTTATGAAATATTTCAACTGAAATGCTATGAATAAATTATACAAATACCAGTACTACAGTAGCATTCTCTTGTGACTCAAGTTACTGGAAAGGCCTTAGAAAAGTTGCGTGTGTGAGCATCCTAACTTTAGTCACTAACGCTTGAAATGTCTGCCTCAGCCTTACGTTACCATTAAAACAGTGGCAGAAATTTTATTTCCTTGAATTACTAGATGCTGATTATGGAGAAAATGTGGGGAGATGCAACAATTTAAAAACAAAACAATAAAAAACACATTATGCCAAACTTCATGGGCTTTGTACGTTTTTGGTACAGTGAAGCATTTTCCAACTTAAGTAAAAAATTGAGTTCTATTTTTGCCAAAAAAACTTACAATAATAAATGTGTGTGCAGATGTGATGTACAGCTCTTTTGGCTTCATTCAAGTCCTAGCAGGATCAAAATCTTAAGTATACTATGATTTGCAAGCACAGAGGTAGGAAAGATGGAGACTTTGGAAGGAACTGTATTCTATTCTGTTCTATTTAACAAGGCCTGCTCATATTTTTATTGGTAACGGTGGGTTTGTGGAGCTCAGCAAAAGTAATTAAATACATAAAACTTATTTTTGTTTCTCAGAAATACTCACCAAAGAAAGTGAATAAAAATAAACACTGAACTCACTGCTTTTAGACTTTGTAGCATGACTGTCTTGCTCTACCCATGTAAGTTTTACGTGAGAAATGGATTTGATTTGCACTCTTACCAGGGTACAGTAAATGTCTGCTTTTCAGAAGTACACGAGGTCCTTACATTTTAGCAGTCTGGTCTGTGGGCAAATACAGTTAGAGCCAACTGAGCAGGGCATATCCATTCATCCCTTCTCTTGTATTTCTAGTGTGTGACTTAGCAATATCCTGAATGTACCTTTAGAACCCTCTGATGGAAAGAGCCACAATATTGTAAAACAAACAGATGTCAAATGGATGTTCTGTGCCATGCCATGGCAATCTCACTTTAAAACAAGACAGACTTGCCCGGGTGAAGCAGCTGACTGAGCAGACATAGGCAGATTTTGAAATTTATGCTGTTCAGTTGCTAAGCCTTTATTCAGCAGTTTATTAGCCTGTATTTTTTTCAGAATTAAAAAAAAACAGCAACTTTGCTGCTGATAACCTAGGTTTTAACCATGGCAGAGAGATTTAGTGGCACCAAATACTGGTGGAAAATACTAGAATAAAAAGAACTATTATAAGTGAGTGGATATTGATCCAATTATCTTCCTTCTTTAAAATGTGTATGCTTATAAACATTTAATTTTAGATACCTCAAAGAAATGTTAGACTTGGCATAACAAATATTACACTGTGAATAAGAGCCTGTTGCAGTTGTTCGTTCTTAAACTAGCAAGAGACAAACAGTCAATTTATAAAGCCCTGCACTTATAAAACTAACTAGATTAAGGAAAGAATTTAAGATACACAGTAAATAAGTAAAACTCGAATTGATTTACTGGAGTTATATTTTGAGAATTATTCTAATTTGCCTTGCAGCACTCTGGCACTAAGGAATGAGATTTGATGACGTTAACTGTATACTGCAAAAAATCAATCTAGCTACTCAGTAAACCCTGGGCTATTATTATGGACTAAGGAAGATACTCATCACCAAAATACTGATTCATGTTGACATGCAAATTCTCAACGACAATGAGCAATCTAGCAGTTTACAATGAGTATGAAGAAAAACAACTCAAAAAAGGCACCTGGATAAGGCATTGTGTAAGGATTTGTTTCCTCAAAGAATAAAGCAAAAAGGTTCTACAACCTTTTGAAAGCAAAATGTGTAAGTATAGAAAGATGGACGCAATAATCTGAACAAAACTCACATCCACCTGAACTAGTTAATATAAATCATCACTTGCTGTTCTGCTTCTTCAGTAACTGGGCAGGCAACAATTTGTAACTGTTCTTTCATGAAACATCATTAATCTGAAACTTGAGGAAACCTAGTTTCAGAATAAGTAGTTGTTGGTTCCTGAGGTCTTTATAAGCTAAATGAAGTGTCAAGAGACTATTTCACATGCCTTTTGCCCCGCAGGATTTTATGTGCCACAGACAGGTCTTATGATACTGTAGGCAATGACTATATCTCTCAGTTTCACATAGCCTTCACTTTTCTGTATTTCCTTGATATAACATATTTGATCCTTTCTCCTTGTGCAACTTTCATGAAGTGAATACACCTAATCAACTTTTCACTGATACCCAAAAAAACTTGGGCCTACCAACAGAACTGAACACTGGCCCTTAGTGTCTAACAGAGATACTTAGGTAAGAGGGAAAAAAAATCCTTTTTAGGCTCTCATTTTAGAAATTACCTTCAAGTATTCCAGTACAACATTCTTGGTCAGAAAAAAAATGATTTCAAAAATGTACATTTCCTCAAAGGGTGAATTTTGGGCATCAGCAACCATCACAAAGTGCTACTCTCCGTAGCATCAGCATGCACAGGAACCACAAGAAAATAAGAGAACTGTGTCTGACAGAACATTGTCTCCTTGCAGAAAAGCGAAGATGTGTTTCTCATCAGCCAAGATTAACATTCTAAACCTATCAATACCCACCAGTGTACTTAACTTTATGCACAAAGTCAACTTATATTGAAGTTAAGTATGTGAGTAGCACTTGAAGAAGCAGGGATGAAATGTGTGTTACAAACATTTCGGTTTGCACTGCACTGTTACTTGAGCCTACCTTTTCCTTGATATTTACAGGAGAACTGATTTCTGCCATCTCTCTTCCGGTGAGAATACTGTCTGTGAAAAGAAGAAAAAAATTAAAGATTCATTTGGAGGTTTTAATCACCACCTGTCAAAGGTACATAAAGACTAATTGAATGTGCTTACATATAAGCACCAGAGAAACGTGAGAACAGTTAGTTTTCTACACAGCACTGCCCAATTTTGAAAAAAAAAAAAAGCAGAACAAGTTCAAATCTCATACCTTCCCCAGATTAGTTCTAGTTCTGCAAGCACATTTCAGAAATTACTTATAGTTATGAAACAGTATAGGAGGAATATCATGCTTCTCCCAGACATGTCTCTTAGATTAGATCCTATTCATTATTACTTGATACCTTTGAAATTTGAGGAGGAGGAGGAATACCTCAGATGAATGCAACAGCTCCTGTTTTCTCATTCACCAGAAAGCTTATTTTTTGCAAGAAGAAAGATCCCATCTGAAGATCGCATCGTAAAAAGCAGCTAGAAGTACCATGAGGCAGACAAGTGCTGCACAACTGTTTGTTTTTTTAAACTGAATTAAAGTTTTTAACCACACACCTCCTTTTAAAGCAAACAAGGCCTGTATGGTTAAATCTCCAAGTCTATTCTGAACTTGGGCACATGAATGGAGTTTGCATGTGATTAAGAAACTCTGCTATATGTATGCTTTTTATTTTCAGTTACCCAGCCATGTAACAGAGGCACTCCATCCCATGATGAAAAGTTAATACAGAGAAAGTAGTCCAGTTATCTAATCCAGCTTCCATCAAAACCAATTACTTTAGAGTTCAGTAAGGAACAGACTTGAATTTTAAAATTCATTAAAAATAAACATTTTAAAATTAAGTCACACACAAAGAATTAGATAGAAGACTTAAGTCAAAAGATATAAAGGCTTGGCCACCAAATTTAACTCCATTGTGCACTGTAAGGAAGGTATTGCTGTACATAAACAAGAAGAAAATCTTAGTTCTTTCCAAGTTCTTAAATTGCAACACTTCCTTCTTTTTCCCATTAGATCCCTCTGCTATCTGGAGTGATAAGAGTTCCCATAATTCTTCTAAATTTCTTTTAATGCACTTAAAGAAAAATCCTCCCTCAACTCCAGCTTTGAAACATTGCACTTTGGTGGAGTTCAAACTCCTAATGCTTCTATTACACTATTTACTAATATCACTCAAATATATTTATTCGATTTTGTATGCATGTGTTTTCTAATTAAAAAGATGAGATTCAAGAAAGTACATTTTCAAACATAGCATTACTTTTGATAAGTGGGAAAGAGACAGTAGGAAGAAGAAAAGGGAATGCATTTTTGAGGTTTGGTATGATGAAGGAGGCACCAAATTATGCAAGCTCATAAAAAAAAGGTGCCAGAAGGGGCAAAAAGAAGTAACCCTTTCCATTACTAGTTATTTAAAAAAAATGCTTGAAATGAGTAAGATTCCTTCTGCCATCTTTGTTTTACCGTGCTGTCAACAGATAACATCTGTCTATAAAAATTCACATACCTTTTAGCTGTCTTTATTCAGTGGCTCAGCCACTTTGCCAAGACAGAGATGGAGTCTACATTATGTATCTCGTAAGACTTCTTCCCGGCAACTGGGACACTCTGAATACCTTACTATCTGCTGTAGAAAGTATCTCAGATGAGAAGCCCAACCCCAACCCCCAACCCTTATAAATCAAGGATGAAAGAGCTCAAGTTAGTTTCTTTGTCAAACCCACTCAATGGCTAACAGTAGAGTTATAAAGTGTCTGGAGAAAGCAGGTAGGAAGATCACATCAAATGTGAGGTTGGGGCAACTCCAATATTTAGTGTGAACTTAGCTGTAGTCAGTAGTCCCTATAAGACATTTTTCCTCTACTTCTCTTGTACTTTTATTTTGCCATCAGCTATTTCTCATGCCAAATGGGCACAGAGGATGAGATATAGTACATCAAATTTCCCATGCAGACTGGAAAACCTAGCTCTAAAATTACCCTAACTTTTCATTATCCTTTACAGCTTTTCAGAAAAGAATACATTCTACCTGTTGACATCAAAACCGTGCTGGATTGATATTCTTCTCTGTTCTAAGATAATTGCATTTTAAGGAAAGGTTATCTGACTAGTTCACCCTCATATCTACTGTTTAGCAGCTCCAGTAATGTTACAGAACTGAACGGGGCTTTTGTGAAAAAGGAATGAAATAAAGAAATACTACTGAACCCTGTATTTAAATGGGTGATTAATTACTAATACTAATTTCCAGATGTGTTTGCTGGAATAGGAGATCACTCTGAGTTGCTTGTTACTTCCTGACCTCAAATACTGACAGAAGCACGTTATTTCTATACCAATTACATACTTCCAAATGAGAGTATGTCTTGCCTTTCAATACAACAAAAAGAGAAAAATACAGTAGAGGCACTTTAATGGAGTGTTGCAGAGCGGAGTGAATTAAGTTTGGCCTTATTTTTCTCCCCTACCAAATTAAGCAGTTCATACTGCTCTACACAGGTTTAAGCTAAGGTTAAACTGAACTGGAGCAAGCTGAGGTGCTCACGTGTGTTCTGGCCCCCTGACTTTATTGAAAGTAGCAACATCCAGCAGAGCAGACAGGCAGGTATAGCCTTTAACCACTGCAGCAGAACATGCCTGAGCTTACCTGTCACTGTCTTAAGTGTGTGGCTGCTTGCCCAGCATTTACAGCCATTTCTTTCCTGTCTTCAAGCAGCTCTGATATCCCACCACTGCTGTGTTCACCATCCAAGGAACACCTGCCACCTTCCAACTAGCACCAGATGTCTGCCTGGCAAAATTTCTCCAGCTAAGCAGGCCTTGGGGTAAGGGTGCCACACTCTTCATTTTGTGAAACATTTTGCATGGGCAGGAGATTGCCAACATCTCAAGCATCAGAGAAGCAGGAAACAAGAGTCTGTGCCCTGCCTCTCCTGCAAAAATCTGGCTACTACCACATGGTACATTTAAAGTTCAGACTTAAAAGCAGTATCAGAAAAAGAAGAAATGTGCCTCTTTCCATCAAAACAAGAAGAATCTTCCCACAAATACAGAGAGGGGAAAGGAGCTTATGGAAGTGCCAATGCTGCCAGGTAGATGTGTTTTGTGAAACAGCAGCCCAGAAGTAAGTTCCTTCAGAGTGGAGGAGATTGTTGCAGCTGTTCCACTGCTTCTGACATCTGAACACGCAACTTTGGCAACGGCAAACAGAAAATTCCCCACAAAGTATTTCGAGAAGGTTTTCCCATCTCTGTGTTTATGGATGAATAAAGTCTCCTGGACCTCTAAAACGACGTACTTTCTCATTTGCCCACCACAACCGCTTACTATTTTAATGCCTCCCCTATACAACAGGAATCCCAGGTCTGACTGACATGGCCCTTCTTCATGCTTTTCAAGTCCCTATCTGCTTCTGCAGTCATCTGCTGCATCTTGTGCTAACCCAGCCCTTCCTTTCACAATGCTAATTTCTTACAAATGTCCTGTGACTAACATTTTCCAAGTTCTACACAGCACCCTAAAAGCAGCTTTTTTTTTTTATATACAGCTTTTATTCCCTTCTTCCCCTGTACTAGATAGGTGATCCCATGAGTACAGATTCTTTGGGTCACAGTACAGCAACAAAAGGCAGGAGACAGATACAAGGCACTATTGCTTGATGAACGTATCAACCCTGCCAAGCACGGCTATACACACTCAATCACTGAGTAAGCTTTCACTGTTAGCAGAGAAGCTGGAGTTTACAATTTTATCACTCAAATATACTGATGAAGTAGATCAATGCTTGAATGTGGACTTTTAATTTTATTTTCAGTTAAGGATCATTTACTTATTTCCAATTAGTTCTGTCAAAACTCCCCAGCTCCAAAAACCTGACGTGAGGTACAGGCAGAACACAACAATCACAATTTTAGAACCAACTTCCAAAAAGATATAAATGCTAAGTATATCTAATGAGACTGCAGCAGCCTGTTCTACACTTTCATCTTCTGCACATCTACTTCCTCTACAGAATTAGATCTCATTTTTAAATGGGATTCCTATCTATCCCACGTGTATTATATTACACTGTCTTGCCCGCAGATGTCCACATGCTCTAGGTAAAGACAAAAACATCAGAATCAGAGACACATGGCCTTTGTTCCACATTTGACTTTCTCTATCACAGAGAGAGTATCTCTGATGTTATCTGTCAGAGAACGGCAGATAAATGCTGAGATAAACACACCTTTTCTAATGCATTTTTAAATTAAAGGAAGACTCACAAAAATCAAGTATTTCAGAAAGGAATTCTGGTTTTCACTCAGACTACTTAAATAGCAGAAGAAAAAAATCTCTTACCACATCAAAAGCCAAACATAAGCACACATGTGACTAAGTTACAAAACCTTACTTTGTCCTTAGTTGTGCACAAAGCTGTGCTATTGTGGTGGCAAAACACAGGACATGGCACTGAGATTGATACTTGCCTTCACTATTTTGAAATTAACAACAGGTATGATTTGTCTATTTGCTGTAGTCTAGAGTCTAAATGTAAATAGAATAATTAAAAAATGCAGAAATGTAACAAGCATCAAGAATATCTATGACATATTAACAAGCATCCTCCCAGCTGCCCTTTTAGCTTTATCTTTCTAAAAGACATACAGGAAAAAAAAACACAAAAGGTAATTAACAAAGAGCTCATATTTTTCCTGTACTGTTTTGAGCCTTTTTAAAGATCATACCCAGAAACAGTACACACATTCATTATTTCCTGGTTTTCAGAAATCTGAGATTAACCACTTCAGGCTGGTTAAGTGCCTCTGGATAATTTTGATAACTAAGGCTTTTAGTATCCTCTCCTTTAAAGATATGTACTGAAGTACACACACATTGCAGAGCATTCTCCCCCTGCAGAGCCCAGGCCCATTACCATGCCTTAGTCATGCTCATCTCAACCACAGCAGTTGTCTCTGCATTCTCCCTTCTTCTTGGCTACCACAGCCTGATTCCCTGATGGTCACCACACTGCCTGAAATCCACTGGCTGCAGAGCTGTAAACAGGATACAGGAAATAAGACGTCTCACTGATTCCACATGCAAGTCTGCATTCCTACAGAAAACAGGTTTATGCTCCTCCGCTGTTTATCGCCTTCTGCCTGGGGATTCCTGAAGTGACTGACATTAGAACCTGAGAAAGGAACAGATGTCTTAGAGATACAGCCTTACAGACTGCACCTTTGTAGAATGTACCTTGTGCTGAAAAGGATGCGAACACAGTCACTTATATTTAGGTCATTAACACCATCCTGCATGAGTAATAGAGATCAATTTTCTTTCCTAAAAAGCCTGACAGTGTAGATTTTGGTACCTTTAGAATCAGCCTTCACAGAATGAACACTGTTTCCCTGTAAACACAACGTAGGCAGCATTACACTGCAGTAAGTCATTAAAGTGATTCTCATAGCTTCTGTCTCACAAGGCCGGAACATTCAGAACAGCTGAATCCAGCCAAATGGACAATAGGTGCCTGCATTTGCAATAATACTAATAAAAAATATAAGTGGTAACATTTTACTGATCACTTCTTGAACTTTTAAATAATGTGAATGTTCTGAGTAATTTGTTCAAGAAGAAGTTTAATCTAATGTATGCTTACTGTGCTCTAGAATACCAAACATCAGAAGTTTCTTTTTTTGTTTAACTGATGCTTCAGGCTAAATTCTATAGCCGTCTCTTCTAGCCATTGCAGAACGTTGGCCTTCACTCTTACCATTTTTGTACTGAAACAAATAAAAGCTCTGCCATAGGAGTTACCTGTATCACAACACTGACAAAAGGTCAGCTCTGTGTTAATCATAGCAAATTATCAGAATGAAGAACCAGGCCACAGCACAGGCCACATACAAGCCCTGTGCATGGTAAGGTGTCCATGCTGCAGCAGCTGCAGACTAGTACAAAGCAGATATTCTGCACCTGCTGAGATAGGCAGGCAGGCACATACATGTTCCTAGAAACACTGTTCATGCTAAGTTGGTTCCGGGACACTTTCACCCCTGAGCCCTGATACATATACCCATTTTTATTTTTTTATTTTTAAATCACCTGCCAGAATCATCAATGCCATCAGAAAACACACATCTGCCTCTGCTGCCTAGCTACCCTCTCATTAGATTAAAAGGTTTTTCTTCTAATGGCACATACATATATTCTGCAACTACATGGTTACATTCTTACACTTCTGATCAACCCCTTACTAAACACAGTGAGTAAACAATTGCTTGTTTCCACGATATATGAACACTGCTCCTTCCTCTGATGGCTACATGCCTTCCATCCATAAAAATTAGTTGTTGATTCACTACCTCACATTCTACACCTATGCATTAAGAAGTGCACAACACAAATATTCAAACAGACAAATTTTCTGTGGCCTGTTCCAATTGCTCACTGAGACCTGAGGATGACAGTCATCTGCTCTAGGAGCAGCAATAAGGTTAGTAATCCCCGATCTCGGCATGGTGGGTGAGGCTACAAATCCAGAGACCTAGAGTTCTCATGCAATCTACTTTCTCTTCTCTGTTATTTGACAAACTTGCATTAAATTGCATTTAAATTCAACCATTGATATTTCTAACAATATCATTAATTAAAAATAAAAGCTTATGTCATAATGTTGGCAAAATCAAAGATAAAGCTACAAGGATGTCCAAACTGTGCCAACTCATAAAATACCCTACTATAGAAAAACTAATTTAGTCTTTGCTAAGTAACTCAACTTCTAGTGTCCACTAATTTGAATGTTCTAAGAACCCATGTTAGTTTCTTCAGTAGTGTGTGGAAACAATGAGTGTAATAAAGTACTCTATGAATTAATCATACTTGAAAGTAAAATAAAACTTCAACTTACATAATGAGCACAATTACTTAACAAATAAACAGCATTCTAAACATTGGAGGACATCCACAAAACACATACAACACTGTCTTTTAAAAATGGAGTTCAAATTCTAAAAACACCATCAGATTTTTGGAATAGAGTCTTGTTATACAGTACTTAGAGCTTTCTGTGGAAGGGTATTCACATGATATAAAAGCTGTTTCCTTGCAAACAGCCAAAAAACTTAGGCACAATCTCTGCAAATTCCTCCCATCCTCTTTACCATACTGATTAACAGGCAAACACTTACTTCCAAGCCAACTCCTCACTACAACTGTATGACTATACACCATTTGAAGCAGAGAGCCGGGAATCTTAAGCCAGGAGGTTTTTCTCACTGATTCTTTATGGTGTATATATCGTCACATACTCAAATTCCATATTCATTTGCTTTTACATCCCAGCTGAGGTATGTGACCTGATTTGATCTGAACCACCACCAGGTTTATACAAACTATCAAGTATGTGAGGGTGGTGGAATGAAGTTACAATTCAAAACCGAAGTGGCAGTGCTTCCCATTGCCCTTCTTTTCGACTCATATACAACCCCGTTACCTAAAGAAACACTCACCAATGGCCAACACTACTATACATTAAGAAGCTACAATAAATGAAAAAAAACAACACCGCACTAGAAAGCATTTCCCCACTTCAGGGCTCCAAAAAAAAAGAATCCCAGCACCACTGTTAACGACTGCTCAGGATAACGTAGTAACTTGCCTAGCTCCTGCTGTTCTCCACTACAGGGGACTGTGCCAAGGGGTTCTGTACCCTTTCCGCTCCACAACAGTGGTGAATGGATCACACTACTGTGGGGCCAGAAACACTGCAGAGGGCTTAGGGGCTGTGTTCTGCTGACTGGCATCCTAGTGGAACATCCACGAGCACCACTCTGATCCAGGATAAATTGAAGATGTCTAAAATTCTGAGGCTTACTACATATATCTCACTAGTAGAACAAAGTCCGGTTCAGAATAGCGGGCTTCAGCTACATGGCCAGGAAAGCGTTCCTCTCTGATAAGCAGGATAGATGGATGGGGGATCTGGAAATATTTCAGATTGAGAAAACTCACTTTCCACAGCAATGCTTGCCAAAGTAAACATTACAGTTTTGCTCTTCCTCAAGTGCCTGAAGGAATCTTGCCAAACATACTGATAAACAGCAGTGAAGTTGTAAAATAAGATCTGTTTGAATTCAACATTTCCATGAGATCCCTACAAAACAACAAAAAAAAGTTGACTTTCAGTCTTTATAGACTGCTTAAGTCATTTTTGCCAGGTGCTTGAGTCATTAAGTTGCTTATGTCAGCTCTTATTTCAGCTCAGAATGGCATACCAGGAAACAGTGTAAGCTAATTTGTTTCTGTTGTTGTCCAAACATGGCCTGCCAGAAGAGTATGGCATGAGAGTGCTAACACCAGAGTATCTAATGTAGTAGTACACCTTGCCTCAGTCAGTCTTGTGTCTAAACAGTACAAACGGAAGAACAAAAGTGAAATCTCCAAATACACACTATTTTTAGATGTTAAATAAAATTATCACAAGAAATCAAGTTTCAACCAGAAGACTGGTACAGTGTGATCATTAGAATAAATTATTATCTTGGAATAAATCTTATATTCAAGGGAATGGAGCTACTCACACTTCAGCCTTCTTTCTGTTAAGTGCTCTAAGCCCACGCTCTTTCCTACTCTCCAGTTCAGAGGTCTCTGAAGAGCCAGTTTACCATTGCTAGATGTGCAGGGCTGATTCTCAGTAAAAACAGGTTGCAGCAATTCCTTTGAACTCAAATAGCTATGCAGACTTTCATCAGCTGCCTGTTGGGACCATGGTAAAACACAGCAGAGCCCAGCCTCATAGCTGCAGAGACGAAAAAATCTCAGGGCAGAGAGCTTTGAATGCAGTTGCTGGAGCTGCCCTGAGCACATGAGGAAGCACTGCACTCATGACAACAGCTGGCTAGCTTATGGTGAGCTCTGGGAAAGAAAGAACTTTAAAAGAGCTCTGAAAGTACTCCCTGAAACATGTTTTATGAATACTGATGAAGCCAGATACTCAAATGAGGGCAAGAAAGTCCTAAGTCTTACACAGCTAGGTCTCAGGTGACTAAAGTATGTTCAAAGCATGTGTAAACATACTTTGAGTTATGCATATTACTTGATCTAAATGTGCCAGAGCAGTCTGAACCTTGCAAAACCGAGCCTTGAAATGGAGCCTTTCGTTTTCACCCCATACGAAGCAGCTGCCCTTTGAAGATGCAAGTTTTTCCTTGAAGAGTATTTTTAAATTGCATGTATATACACACAACACACACACAAACACTAAGAAATGCTTATAAATTTCTTTATTAAAGTGACCTGATGCATGATAAACAGACAACAGACCCAACATTGTTCCCCTGCTAACAGTATCCACAAAGTCACACACTGCACTGAAAGCAATACCACTGATGTTTTGCTGTTCCTAGATTTAGAACAAATGCTGGCCTGCCTCTCCTCCTTCACCTTCTTACCCCCAAGCAAAGCCCTGATTTCCAATGTTAACAAAAGGTATTTCTGGAAACAACAACAAAAACATTAAATAAGCTAACCTATAATTACTTATTGTTCAAACAGGCCTTCAATCTACTTATTATTGCACATTAAAATACATGTCTATTAGTGTTTACTGGACTTTGAACTGCACATTTTTAGAGAAACAAAATATTTTATTTTTTTTCTCTAACAATGTGCAGTTCAAAAGTCCAAAGTCCAATTATTCTTTCCATCTGAAACAAACACTACTTCGGTATTGCTGTTCACAGGTACATCAAAAATAACGTATAAGTACAGTCAATCAATGCAGATTGTATATTGCCAAAAAGATGCAAAGGCACCTTAACCAGTTTTGCCCCTGAAGAAAAGGAGACAAAGAGCTAACATCAGAAAATCTTTCGGCTTCTTAAGGTCAGTAGCATAGGAAGCACTGCCTGTCATGCATGAACTGAAGCCCTGGGTTAGCCAGGCATATAAGGGGCTTCAAAAAAAAAAAAAAAAACACAAAACCAAACCACTGACTTCTTAATTGGCCAGTGACAATCCTGATGAAGAAAGCTGTTTGACTAGCCAAGGAAATGAATATGGCATGGGCAGCTAATGGAGCAACTTTATCAACAAAATAAGAAGATATTTTGTTCATCCACTGAGGAACTTTTTCAATTAAATAAATCTATATTCTACCTTGACGGCACTTTTCTCAAAGACAGGTAAATCAGTTACACTGTACAGCTCTGGGATACATACTCTAGAACACTTCTTGATTTGCCTGGTTTTTTTGCCAATTCACCAGAGATGATCTTCAGCATGCCATAACCTATGAATTCATAAAATTCACATTATACAGACCTATACTTTGCTTCTGTCCAGAACTTCTATAATGAAATATTTAAGAGACTTAAATATTAGGCTAAAAAAAACATATTATTCACTATACTAGTGTTCAAAAGCATTAGATGAAGCTCTGATTTGCAGCTACCAGCTATGCCATCCCTACCTGTTCTAACGTCCATGTACTGAAGAGTACCATACCCACGTTGTTTGGGCAAATGTTGGTACTTTTCAGGTAAGCAATGCACAGAAAAGCATGCCTTATCTTTTAAATCTGTTAGTTACCAATGTTACAATAGCACTTACAAGCTCCTATATATTCTATGTAGGCACTGTCAAAGAAACAGTGCCAGTTCACAGAGCTAACACTAAACAAGCTGAATTTTCAGTTTCTCAACTTGCTCAAACCATCCTATAAGTAGTAAGAACTAGCAAACAATAAATTGGGCTGGCTGGGAATTTTCCAATCAAACAGGGTTTTTGTTGGAAAAAAGAATTACTTCATCACAACTGGAACATTTCTCAGAAACATCTGCTGAACAAAACTTCTCCAAAAAAGCTATTTGAATTCCCTGTGAGCCAGTTATCCTTCCCCACAGAGCCCAAATCACAGCAAAACTCATGATGAGCGAAGTTCATCATATCAAAGCAGGAAGTTACTGTGGTTTGTGTACTCAGGGAAGAGTTGATGACAGTGCTTGTTGTCAAGTAAGGCCCTATATCAGTCATGTCTTCCCTTTACCCTCCTAGAACCCCCCCCAAGTAATGGCAAAGGTGACCCTGAACAGCGCTTTTTTTTTTTACTTGGGGGGGGGGGGGGGGGGAGGATATGGGATGGGGGGAGCGTATAACTATTTTTGCGAAGCCTTACATAAAATTAGCATCTTTGTTCATGAAGAGCAGTCATGCCAGTCATTCAGAAAGACTAACTGCAAACAAACCATGCAGTCAGAACTGCCACAAACTCTCGTCTCTGATTTAACAACGTACCAAAATGAGCAGGGTTGGCCCTGTAGGCCGCAGATGGGAGCTGCGATTAGATTTTTGTGGTTAACAGAGTTCTTCTGCTGGCTTCCACACAACCAAGGATTTGGCTGAAGTGTGCTCGCTCCACAGTAACTCAGTATTTGGACTCTCCACTCTAAAAATGAAAATGAGACCCATGTATGAGAAGCAACTTACATAGAAGATTCTGCTCCACTAGATGTCTTCCTTACATACGCAGAGTTCTCAATAATGTTGACATAGGGAGAGCTGTTCTAATTTTATCCATCATTATTTTTCTCAGGGTTCTGGTCATTAACTGAGACCAGACAGTGTAACCACCTTGTTTGCAATCAGAGCACAGCAAACAGGGAATGCTTTGGCTCCTTTTAGTCTGACTGAACTGCGGAGCTGGAGGAAAAACACAAGAAGCCTTTCACCACCTTATCCCCATGTACACCCTGCTTTTGGACAGGGCACAAATCACAGCCTTGGTCCTCCCTTCTAGCAGAACATACACTCCATCCTATTACCCTCAGAGAAGGTGTTTGTTCCTCTGCAGCAGAGGATAAGGTTTCTTCCAGCCTACTCAGAGTGCACCCTCCAAAGACAGAACAAAAATGCAAGCTACCTGTGCCCAAGAAAAGTTACCTTTTCAAGCACGGATGGTTTCAGAACATACTGGAGAGGGGGCAATTCTGTCTTACCTTCCCTGCACAGTGTCTTTTTATGAGTGTGTTCACCCTTCCCAACCATTCATGGAAACCTTCATTCAAATCAATGTGTCAATATCGAAAAGCCATGAACAATTGCACAGATGCTTTTCTTTGAAGATTCACCGCATATTGTATGCTTACCTGTAATTCCTATGCTACCTAAGAAGGTGACACAGTGAGCATGTAACATCATATTTCTCCTTGAAGTGGTTAGCACCAGCTGAAAAGTCCAGCAAAAGACTTAAGATGGAGAACTTGAACTCTTCCATTCAGACACATCACACTGCTACACATTTGTCCAAGCTTTTGTGATACTTTTCACCACTAGTAACAAGTGCTTATCCATCTTAATATTAGCAGGAGTGGAATAAAGGGCTAGCAGTAACACAGCAGTCCACATATCCTAAAAATAAAGTACCTGTTCAAGAGTTCGTCTCCTTTAATTTTTATGAAAATTCTGTGAACGCTCAATCTGCTTTCAGTTTCAGACTTTGATATTATTGTGATCAATGAAATCTAACCTGAAATATTTCTTGAACTGTTTTCAAACAGCTACCAGTTATTTTTCCACTGCCAACAGTATATCTGATCAAAAATAAACGGCTGCAGCAAGGAACAGGGAAACTGGCAGTGATTCACTACAATTTTCATCAGAATTGAACAAAGATTTCATTCATCAGATTTTATTTTTTCTTTTGCAATTTCTTAGGGTAATCATGTAATTCTAAAAAAAAGTGTTTTAATACTGAAAGCATTTTATCTGTCTAGTCTCACGACAAACTCAAAGAAGCGGAATTATTGATTATTTTAAGTCAGAACATTACATATTTATATAAACTGCAACAAGATGTGTGCCTAGGCAATTTTATAATTAGCAATTTCTGAGACCACTTGCCTGGTGCAAACATCAGACCTTTCTTCAGAATTGCTCCTGCAGAACAGTCAGCTTTAATATACAGCATCAATTCAGAAAAGCAGTTAAGTGCTACTGAATTTCATGAAACTTAAATACATGTTTTCAGATGTTTTTCAGAGAAAGATGAACATAAGCACACATTTAAGGGCTTTTTAAAAATTTTCAGAAGCTTACTGAATACTGAAGTGAAACTTCATATCTGTACATGGAAGAAAACACTGGTAATATTTTCAGAACATAATTTTCTTGATTAAAACAGGATTTTATTATTTGAGTAATTCTTTTAGGGCTACATTCTATTAAAAATTGTACTGAGTCTTGCTGGGATGAAGTTAATTTTCTTCACAGCAGCCCATATGGTGCTATGTTTTTGAATTGAGGCTACAATAACACTGATAACCTACCAGTGTTTTGGCTATTGCTGAGTAGTTCTTGCAGTGTCAAGTCTCCCCCTGCCCACAGTGAGCAGGCTGGGGGTAGGCAAGAGGTTAGGAGGAGACATCTGGAAGAGCTGACCCAAACTAGCCAGAGGGATATTCCATGCCATGCATCTTCAAGCTCAACAATAAAAACTAGAGGAGAGGCTTTTGTTGCTGTTGTTTACAAGGTGGCTGTTCAGAGACTGGCAGAGCATCAGTCCACAGGTGGCAGGTGGTGATGAATCAACTCCCTTTGCTTGTGTTATTTCCGCTCCTTCCCCCCCACCCCTTTTCCTTCACATATTAAACAGTCTGTCTCAAACCATGAGCTTGTCAAACAAAACTTGTCACTTTTGTTCTTCTGTTTTCTTCCACTGGTGTAGGATGAGGGAGTCAGCAAGCTGCTATGTGGGTGCTTGGCTGTTGTACAGGGCAAACCCTCCACAGCAAGTCATACAGAAAACCCATGCCACGTTTGTGTACTATACTCTTCTCAGATTCTGATGCAAAACTTGCCCCTAGTATTCAGTATCTACAATATTCTACTCTATTTCTGTAGATATTTGTATGGCAGTGTACAACCAAACACCCGAGCTGTACAGAGTTACTAAGTATTATTAAAATTATTTTACTGATGGGTATTGAGGTAGAAAGAAACTATAGAAAGACATTTTCAGAATTGATTAAAGATATCAGCCTTATTTCTAGGATTTACAGACAACTGCCACCTTCTAATAGTGACCTTAAGGTTTCTCAGAGCTGGAAAACCAGCCTTTTATCAGCCTGAGGGCTATACTAATCCCTCCCTACCCCTGCCTCTCCAAGTACATGACCTGGTATACAAATTTGGCCCTCCAGTTACTTACCAGCAACAATTTCCCCGTTTTCAGAGCCACAGGCTATTATTCTGATGCAGAAGACCAAACACTGCTGAGAAATTATCACCTTTTAATTGAAGTCATTGAAAGCCAGCTATGCTCTTCTGAGAAATTCCTGTGTTGTATAACACTTCTGACAAGGGTGAAGATGCTTCCATGGTATCCCACTCTCTAGACAGGCCATCTGTTTCTGACAGCTCAAGGTCTGGTTGGGAACTGACGCAGTGATTCACTTAGTTGTAATAGATAGAGCTTATAGTCAGACAAGCAATATTTCACCATGTATTTGGCCACACTCAGGATCAGCAGATGTGCAAGAACCACTTTGGGCACCCATATCTATCTATCTTCTTTTCTTTGAGGAAGTTACACTGCTCACAGCTACTAAGTCTGAAGTGCTATAAGATTAACAGACTGAATCTATTCAGCCACTGCCTATAAGCCTTCCATCACCAAACACTTCGGCATTTTGCCATGTAGCAACTATGCTTAAAAATTGAAATCCTTAAGAAAGGTGAAATACCACAGAAACATGATTATGTGCAATCTAGGATGTGTGCAAATGAGTCCTTCTGCCTGTTACAATAACATCTGAGTATTTCATCAGCATCAATACATGATCTATTTATCCTCCCAAAATCCATGCTCAAGTGCAGAAGAATAGTATTGTTACATCATTTCACTGATACAAAAATGAGGTAGTAAGTGATTCATTGAAGACTTCCCAGGAAGGAATTTATAAGGAATGCTATCCAGATATCCTAAGTTGCAAGTAAACAGGAGAACCTTGAAGACATTTGAAAAACAGAAGGATGAAGACATTAGTCCCCTTGTTAGGCTTGGAATGGGCTGAAGCTTATGCTTTTTTTTTTAAACATGCTGAACAGACAGACGCCAACTACTTTCAAACACAATAGTAAAAGGAATTACTTTATATAATTATTTCCTTCAAAGCAAGTGTCAAAAAATATTGGATTCAGGCCACCTCTGAATTGAAGCAATTGCAGAGACCCAATTTCTCAGTATTTTATTCTATAAGTTTACTTATTATTTTTTTTATTATCATTACTATGAAGCTGCCTCTTCCCACCATCTTCTGAACATTACCTTAGATATTACTTAGTGAGAGGTGACTTCCAAATACCAGGTCAGCAGAACCTTCAGTTGCAAATCATGATATATCTTCACAGAGGTTCAATTTGAAAAGGATGAGGGGAAGCAGTAGGACACTTTAGTAAGAGATTGTCAACTTAGTGACACATAGAAAGAAGGTAAGGGGAAGAAATTTATCTGGAAAGGTGAAAGATAGACTCCACAAACAAAACAGGAACCAAAGCAGCTTCCAAGACATTCAAACAGGCTGCACTACCATGGCAAAAGAACCCCCTAAAGTTCCTGTCTTGCTGTTCCTACACTGATAAAGGCTATAAATAAACAGACTTTACATTTGTTATTTATAACACTAACATGCACTGCGAAAGCAAGCATACAAACAGAATTAGTGGATAAGTAAGAAGTCAAAGCTACAGAGAACAAATCAAGTATTCTTCCAATTCTTGCTATTTTTTTTCCTTCTGTTACGATCACAGTGGCACATGGTACCATGATCAGTTTTTGCAGGACAGCTCAAGAAACGCGACCAACACAGCTGTAAAGGATAGGCTGAAAGTGTGACTTCAGTTTCTGAGCTTACATAGTCACATGCCAGTCACAATGACTTGCAAAGACAAATACAAAAGGTATCTTACGACTGTGAATGACTCCAGTTTCTGTTCGTATTTTTCTGTCTTATCCAATGGACTGTATCTCCTGCAAAGACAGCTGGAAGTTAAAAAGAAAGTTGTCAATTAATTTACTTTTGATTTACTTTGGTGCTCTCTCCTTATAGGAGACTGTTTTGTGAAAAGACATCCCTCATTCCCTTTCCGCTCTGGTCAACATATGGGGGTGCTGACAGTTTTTACAGGGCATATTTTCACTGCCACAGAAGCTTGGGCAATTACCTAAAACTTGTTGTTAGACCCATTCTTGATCACACGTACAATACTCCCAGCTAAAACAAGCCTGTTTTTAAAAAAATAACTCATTTAAAACTCAATCTAGCGAGCACACTGGGATTTACAGAAAGATAAACCTTAAATAATACAAACTGTTCTAGCCATTAATACAAGTAAGTGCAGCAGATACAATAACTCACCAGTTACTAATTCAATCCTGCTGAACAGCACCAGTGTAATTTCAGTGTGATCATACTCCAATAAGCAACATTATCTCAAGAGCACCAATTCAGTTGAAACAAAAGGAAGTCCAGACTTAAACCAGCATTTTGGCCATGTGACAATGCCTTTGCTGATCTGCATAGAAATTTCAGAGTAATTATCCCCAAAGTTAAGAACATATAACCACAGTTGTGTGTCCACATCCATACACGGATGGACAGAAACTGATTTCCTGATTTCATTGGAAGAGGAAAAATAAAATAATGAAAAGAAGTAATAGCTAAGTTTTGATTCTGCAGCAAGGAGAAGGCAGTCACGGACTAGCTTACAATTTAGCCATGTGTGCAAGACATGAATTATTCCTTCCTAATTGCCACTTAAGTGAGTACTGATCCTTGTTTGCTTGGGAATAAGATCTATAAGATCTATTCAGCAGTCCTCCAGCTAACCCTAGAAGTATTACGTGACATTTCTGAACATCCCGATTGCTGAAATCAGCCTCTCCTAAGCCAGTACAACTGGTTTGTCTTTGCAGGAATATTTTTCCTTCTCTATTACAAAACATTCACTCTAATAGATTAGAAATGTGATTGCTGTCCTATTTTAGCCAGTTTTTGCTTACAGAAACTGTACCTTTTCCCAAAGACTCCAGTGAAGCTTTGGAGCACGTAAGTCCTATTAAAAGTGCAGGCTTTACTTTAAACCAAAGTAAAAGTTCTTAACTGCATCTGCATCTGGAACATCCAGGTATTCCCTGAAGCAAAGCTTCCCACAACAAAGGCTCTGACAGCTTAGGTCCCAAAGTTCACTGCAATCTAAACATGGATTTCCACGTGGCTTGGTGAGACACAGTCATGTTCAAAATCAAAGGGATGAATGGAGCAATTTAAAATGTGATACTTCACAGAAGAAATACAAGCACTCACACATGTCACAGTGTTAAAGAGCAATCCTTGGTGTTGGAATCCACACAACAGGTGCAGATTTGAGAGCTCAACAGAAAGGCTGGAAACCTGGTGAGGTAAACATACTCGCTTGCATGCCTTTGGGCAGAATACCCATGCTGTGGCCATACCAGAATTTTGGTCTTTGATGCAGACAAAGACAAGATTTGGCTCTTTATTCCCTTCAAAAGGGATACAAGGAAGGGCTGAGAACAAGGAAGACTGAAGTCTTCCCTTTTGTCTAACAGGCACCTAAATTGAGACTGAACAAGACAGTAAGATGCCTAGCAGTTACTCCATTTCTTATGCCAAAATATGGACCCCTATCTCCTTACAGTACTATCTATAGTATGCAGGTGGTATTTTTAGGATTTAAGCAGATCAGATTATGCACATTACTATATTGAGACGCTCTAGTGATCGTGTTTTCCCCAGCATAATACACTACCTGCTAAACCTCAGTTTTGATCCTTCAAGCCAAGTTGAGAGAGCAATTGTTTTTGAACTTGAGGAAAATTAAAATCTTAAAAAAAAACACTCTAAAACAACAATAAAAAATAGAAGAGTTTTACAACTTCAAAAAATGTATTCCCCCCTGCTATATGAGTTCTTTCAACTATTTTTGTCCTCTTGAACTTCATGAAATATTGATGATCAAATTGACAGGTAATCTTAGAAGCTCTTTCTTGATGTGGCCTCTGGTATGAAACAAGGTCACTGCTATAAAATTATTTAAGTTAGGATTGTAATTCTTGTACTTTGAGAGCAGAACACAAGCACAAAATTGAAGTCAGAAGCCTTTGCTTTGCACCACTGTACAGTAAAAAAGACAGAGCAGGTAACCAAGACCACAAACCATATGAAAAAATTATAGAAAGAATGTATTATTGGATGTTGTAAAGCTACTTTCCTCCCAGACATTACCACTTCTATCAAGTTTGACCAAGTAAGAGGCATTACCTTGAAGAAAATACATGAATTCATACACGACAACCCTCCAGAATTTGATTACCTTCCTGACTCACCATTCTGTCCTCATTTAGTGTTCCATGGCATATTATTAAAGAAAACATTATGCAGGAAATAATGACTCAAGGGAGGAAAAAGGAAATCAAGAGTAAATATACAACAATTAAAAGGAAATTTATTTTCTTTGATAATATAAAAGTGAAATACTATAGCTTACAGTCTGCAAATATTTAAGGTAATTTCCCACCATAATGAAAAGTTGTGTCTTGCAATCACAGGTCAAAGTGATTTTGTATTTTCAGACAGAAAAAGACCCTGAAGTAGGAAACTGTGCTGCAACGCTGCATATTTTAACACTTTAAAAACAGCAGCCCATATCCCGTTTCGGCAAATCTATGGTTGATGAAAGCATTGTATGTGGAAGAGACACCATTAAACACCCTCTCAGAACCTTCAACCACTGTACCTTCCAACGGGACACAAAGAAAAAAAGCAGATATTCAGACATCACATCCCCAAACCTCACATCAAAGAGCTCAGTGACAAGTAACAGCACCAAAACTGAACGTGAACAGTGATTCCTATTACATTTTTGCCTTATCACAGCTCTACAGCCTTGGAGAACATACAAATAAACCAAGCACTTAAATCTCTCCCACCTTGAACTCTGATCTTTTTAACAGCTCCCTAATCTTGGTATAAATGTGACACATGACACACTTGAGCACTAGACCCAGCTGCTAAGATGCAATCTAGATCACAACAGCTGTCCATCGGGATGTGTGCTGTAATGGGTTTAGAGCAGAACCAAACTTTCTAACTCTGGATAGAAGTCTTTATCCTATGCGATCTTGCTTTACACTTTTAATGAGAAAAACAAGCTCTCTGACCACTTCTCTTCTGATGCCTAGTCCTGACCCCAACCTTCACCTGAGGTTTCACAATCCACCTGTCACAAAGGAGAGTTTGAACACTGCACTCTGCTAAATCCACTGCAACCCTGTGAGCCTTCTGGATCCTAACTGTAAATATTACCTCTGACACCTCCATTCCTGAGGAAATATCCTAAACATAGGCCAAAATAGAGTTTAAAGTATGGCCTAGGGACAAAAATCAGCACTAAAAATAACTGAAAATTACCTGACTGTATCTAACTCACAACCTTGTGGAAGCAAGCAATAAAGTCCTCCAGTCTTATATCACAACCCCAACTCAAAACATAGCTGGTAGCCCCCAACAAAACTCTGAATTTAACCAGTAGTCATGAGTCACTGAAGGAACAGAACAGTGTGAGAACCAGAGTCTACAGTTGACATGACTCGATGCAGAGGCTATTTAGCATCGGCTGTTACACTAAAACAGCAAGACTTGGCTGAGAATTTTGGTACAAGGTTTTTTTTTGGACCTTTTTTGTTTTCAGATTTTAGTCTAAGCTAGTGAGTCAATCACACTTCCCTAGCTGCCAGTGCACAGTTATTTAGCCCATGGAAAGCAAATTTCAGTGTCTTTTATAATTAATCAAACCTTAAGACATTAAGCCTCAACCTTATGCCCAACGCAGGCTGACCAGGAGCTCTGATGTAGTCGATGTAAGCATTGCTCCTTGTCTGTCACTGCCCAACTTCAACATAATAGCAAAATTGCTGTTTTGCACCTCAATACCTAGCCATTTAGTAATGTCCTCCCAAGGCTGAACTCTGCCTGTCTTTGCTGCTCAGCCAGGATGTTTCATTTTGTTTGCTGCTGTTTCTAGCTCCTGCCAGGGAATGCAGTGTTAAGGATAGCCAGCAGGATCCAGCTTTCAGAGGACAGTTCATACAGATGCTTACAATGTGCATTTCTTACTACAACAAAAGAGCTTACAATCAGAACGCAGTGCAAGCTTCTTGACTAAAATAATCTTCTATCTGGTATTTGCCAAAGATTTTATAGCAAAAAGTCTGTCGACTTTAGGATTGGGAAACAACCAAATAAAAGCTTCAGGACTGGACCAGCTCAACTCCTATGCCAGATTTCTGTCCAGTGACACAAATGGGATAATACCACAGTAGGGCAAAGGATAGGATCCATGTTCAACACCAATCCAGGAGCAAACTACAGTAAATGAAGAACAGCTGCAGTGAGGAAGAAAACCTATAAATGCTGTGTGGTCTTGTCAAAGAGAAAAATTGTTTTCGAAGGCTCTCACGGCAGAGAGCATACAAGGCAATCAGACATACAACTGGCACTGCTTCAGTTTCAGCCAGCATGAAATAGCATGGTTTAAAAAAGAAACCTGTGTTTGCTATAAGTCTTAAAGGACCTGAATATCAATAATTCACTTCTTTTACCCGATATAAACTCTTCCTGGTTCTATGATGGATGAGCTAGAGCATCCAGATAGGCCTCAGATTCTTTACAAAGAAGTTTTTTAAAACAAGTCCACAGGTAAAAAGTCTATAAGTATCTTTACTCTCCTAACAATGATCTGTCATTATTTCAGTCCATTATTCCTGCTATCTCAATGCCAGCCAGTATTTTCTTCTCAATGCATTACGGGCCTGATCCATTTGCTACTGACCAAACTGGGGCTGGAAGGGACCTGTAACACAGACATACGTGAGCCATATGGCACAAGAAACTCAACACCACACAGTTAAAGACATTGCATCTCACTAGATGGGAAACCTCTCTCAGAAGTTCACTGTCTAAACCACCAGACTCACTGTAAACGCAAAATAGAGAGGACTGAGTTGTGGGCATTGCTAAAGCACTAGCACTCAGCTAACATCAGGCAATGCTTTTCTGCTTCCTACAAGAATTGCTGCCTGCTTCCTACCATGTCCATACTTTTGATAGATTCTTACACAGTTTATTTACATAGATGTGGGTTTTTTCCTCCTCAGTCTCTGGGTGATCTCAGGTATCTCCAATTATTTTAGCCTTCTTTGCTCTCAGAAACAGTAAGAGGGATTCTGTAACTCACTCTAAGTATGCAGTTAATGACTCTAGTAGACTTATGAAAGCTTTTTACTACTTACGAAGAAACTGATCCACATGTAAAGTTTCCAGAAAAGCGTTATCTGGGGAATTAACTTCATTAAAAACAAAAAACACAAATGACACCCAACACTTATATTTGTGTGTAAGGTATCAACAGAATGGCCATCTCAATTTTTTTCTCTTTCAGCCTGAGGGTGACTAAAAAAAGTTATTTTTCATTTCACAGAGATTCGTCCGTGCGACGGAGATGACAACAGAATAGCTACCCAGGCACTTATGCTATATTCAGTTCCCAGTGTCCATATACTTTGTAAAGATTGGCTAACTGGATTTGAGATGAGGATTTTCATTGAAACACATGAACCCATGAGTCAAAATTATCCTCCTAAGGACAAGACTTCTGAGGCTACATTCAGAAATACTCAAAATGACATGAGATCATCAGCCAGCAGTTATGACAGTTCTTCATTATCATTGTTAATAAATGAAATATTCTCTAACGCATTCCAAGCTAAGCTGTGGCCTTTTCCCTACCCTCAGAGGATGTACGTAAATTATATCTACAAGGCAGTATCCCAGCTGCAGCTAGCAAGACAGATAAGTCTACTTGATGGCACAAACCATTATTTGTTATTCTATACGTTTAGCCAGGATTCTAGCTTCTGAACTTAATGAGTTTGTGCAGAATCCTAGAATTAGTCCAATATACTGACAAAAACATATTTTAAATAGAAAACTTTTGTGAGTAGCCAAGTGGAATATTTGAGGAAAAAAAATATCATTAAAGAAGCTGCAGGGGATTTACAGTTCTGTTTTGTTTGGATCTATACAGTAGACCAGTCCATAAACTGGAACTTTTTTAAAAAAAGAACAAAACAAAGCACATTTGCTTTGCTTTATTTGAGAGTTGTGGGAATGACGGTAACCAAGCAACATCACAAAGCTAGAGAGCCCTGGTTAAGGCAAATCACTGACATCCTGATGAGCCAGGATATGCCTAGAGGAGCTTCGGGAGCTCCATTTTTATACACTTCAGGGGCCTCTGCAGATCTTAAGACAAGTGAGAAAGAGTCCCTACACTCTGTGGACTCTACACATCTCCCACACCTCTGTGTGAAAACTGCCTCTCCTCTTAATTGAATTCTGCTGCCACTTGTGAGTTTTACTTGCCAATTTTGCACACTGAAAGGCCAAGCTGCCAGAAAAGCTTGCTTTTATAGAGGTTGGGCAACTCAAAAACAATGTCTCAAACAGCGTAAGTGGTGACAAGTTAAAAATAAGCTCCACAGATTTAGTAGAATATTCAGTGCAGACCCCTGTAAATATATGTACGTTAGCTTACACAAAATAATCTTATAATTAATTATAAAAGATAATAAAAAACACAACTATGTTCAAAAAAAAAATCCAGTGTCATTTTCTGGGCAGAAACTATCCTCCCACTCATCTCTACCAGATCAGAACAATTAAGCATTTTACAACTTCTACGATTAATGACAGCTGGAATACCTCATTCTCAATTAACATACTATCACCACTGTTTTCAAATTGGCACATCCACCATGTAATCTGTCTTCAACCTTCAAACAGAAGAACAGGAGCTTATGAAGGGAGTAGTACTTCATATTTTGCACACTCAAGTGAAATCAATCATGCCTTCTGTCTCATATTTTTTTCCAGCACTTTATGGAGCATTTTTTTCAACTGACTCAAAACCAAAGTAAACATTCTAGTATTAATAATACCAGTGTGTATATTTTGGTATATATATGTATTTCAAGATGATCATAATCTGACAAAGAAAATAATACATACAAGATGCTTTTAAGAAGTTGGTGAATTGATTATCTAAATAAACAGTAGGCAGTGAAAATATATCCGAGAACAGGTGCTTTTCACAGAATGACATACAATTTCAGGAGACAAAAAAGGCACCTACTGAACATAATCAGTGCAAGGTGGATAATGCATCAGTGCTGTGAACAGTGAGCTTACAGTGCAATTTAGTAGATAGCATTACAGAAATTAAATGGCACAAGTATTACAGTGAGATCAGCACCAAAAGTAATATAATATAGGTACAGCAGGTGTGCTTAACACATGGAACATGCAGATGCTGTGCAATCTGCAAGGGGTGACTTAATCCTGAGGAACAGATTTACAACTTTTCCTGATGCTAACACCCAGCTGAAACTGGGTTTTACTGTCTGCTACCAACTACTAAGTGACCAAAATACACTTAAATGACCCAACTAGACTGCACCTAGAAACGTCCCATCCAAGTTACACTGGGACATGAGAGCGGGGGGGCTTCAAGAAACTATTGCCACCACCCTTGCTGTACTCGCGAAAAACATCACATGAGGAACAGGAAGAGCAGAACCTTTCATCAATGCTAAATCACATCACATCTACACTGTTGAGAGTCCACTTTTCTAACAACCCTAACAGGACATGAAGCACAAAGAAGCAGACTATCACTTGGCAATCCCTACTGACAGGATGCCCAGCAGAGGGATGCGCACTGCATCACCCTTGGGAGCAAGCACTGCGTCCTGCTCTGAGAGCACCCACTCTGCTCAGGAGCCAATGGGATCCCTTCAGTCTGCTTCACCTCACTCCATCCTGATTTCTGGAAAGGAGGAAGACCGAGAACTCCCAGCCAGATGTCCTCTAAGCTGTTTCACATCCCTCTTTCCTTCCGACAAAGAGCTGAACAGAACCACATAGCATGTGCCCTGGGTTTTATATTATAGAGCACTTGGGATTAGATACACGCCTAACATAAAAGTCCAATCTTTACTTCCCTCCATGTAGAATGGGAAAATACCCTCTTTCCTTGTTGCATACAAATTCTAAGAATGGGATCATAATGAAAAAATGTGTAACAAAATCAATTTACAAATACAGCTTTAGATTCTTTTGAAGTTTTAATAGGAAGGAGGAGCAAAATTATCCAGGGGATCTTGGTCAAATTCAGTCATGAGTATAATGAGATCTCATTCCTGTGTTGTATTTCACATCACAAAGGAAAGCATGCAGAGCTCTCACAGCCCTGAGACCCAAGGATCCATGAAACACTAACTTATGCCATTTCATGGGAATGACATATGAATAACAAAATAACCTCAAGTTTTGGAGCAAAATGTTCATATTGGAACTCACTGTTTCTTTGATTCAAGTGTGTTGGCCTGGGCTTCAGCTGAAATGCTTGTATCAATCCTTTACTTATGAAGGATTTTTTCTAATATAAAGCAAAAATACAGCTTTCTTTTCTGCTAATGAGCTTGGATAAAAGTAAGTACTGGTACAAATCTCGAATGCCTCCAGTGAACTCAGATCCACCCTGTACTAAAGGAAATCATAGCTTGGCTGAGTTTATTGGCATAGCACCCTCTATATGGATAACTGATTCAGAATTCCAGTCTGTATTTACTTTCCTAGAAACAAACACGTATTTATTGCTGACACTAACTCAGCAAATGGCTTATAACTTGGCACATCTGCTCTAAGTGTCTTTGGTATACCAACTGTGAAGTTTCTCCAGCAATACCCACAAGACATAGTCTGCATACTTTATGGTACACTGAATAAAAAGAAATGACATGCTACATTTAATGACAAAGTTGTTTGGAAGACACTTAGATGCATGCAACGTGGCCAAGCTACCATCTCTAACCCAACCTTTGCTTTAAGAACTATTACACTTACACTTGTTTCAGATTTCTAAACTCATAGTACATTGATGTACGAAGTATGTTGATGCTACATGTATTTCCATTTTATGTTCTAAAATTGTTGCTTGTTTACGTAGAATAGGGGTGGAACACAATAAAAACAAATATAGCTACAACCTACCTTTCTTGTTTCTACGGTCTCTTAACTTTCATAGACAGAGCTGTATGGATATTTTCTGCTCACATCACTGATTAAATGAACTCAATATTATAATCCTTTTAACCACAGTTCTCAGTATGAGTAACTGAGGCTTTCATATGTCAGTAAATCTCTTAACATTTAAAGCAGATTTCAGACACACATGCTGCAGATTTCAAACACATGCTGCCTGACCACTTTGCATTGACCTCAGCCAATATGCTAAAAACCAAAATTTACCTCAGCCATATTAGTGTTCTTCACCTTCAGTTCTGAAGTATGCTTCTGTTCTCCAAGTGAATTACTAGAGCCAAAGAATTTGACAAGTCATACAAGCAACTCCTCATGTATGTTCAGGACTACAGTACACTGTAAAAGTAGAATTAACTGAGGTACAAAACGAGTGAAACGCCTACATCTTTTCACATCCTGTGTATAATCAAATGCTTCGTTTAACACAAAATATACTAACAGTAAACTGTTAGCATTCAATGACTGAAAGTCTATTGCTGCCACTCTTCATCGTTATTTCCTGCAGTATCTGATTAGGGTTCCTAAAGGCCTATGAGACCCTCTAGATGAGAAATGGTGTTTTAGGTACATGCCAATATGCATGCAGAATATTAAGAGCAGTGAATCAAGGTGCCACCAGGTGACTCACAGTAGAAGAGTACAAGCACATGGGCTGCCGCACAATCCAAACCACTTGTTGCAGGGAGAGGAAACCATCAGGAGCTGCTGAGTCAACAGCATTTGATAGCCATGGAAAGCTGTTGCATGTCTAGCCCTAATCCATTTCACAGTGAGACTTGCAGAAAGACTGTCATCCTCAGCTTGTGAACTGCTCCCTGTATTTCCCCTTGCATAGTATCTCTACAATGTGGAGGAGTCTCCTGGCTCTTCATCCCTGCTCACATGGCCAGGAAGACCTGCCACGTCAACATGTATGATGCTTTATGTTGGCCACAGATGTTAATACAGTGCCAGTTTGGATAGAGAAAAAAATGAGGTGCCCTCATCAGCTTTTAATCAAAACAATATATCTCATTACGTTGATGAGATGTTCAGAAAAGTATGCATCAGGATACCCGGTCTTGAGTCTCAGTTCTTGCCTTTACTATTTACAAGATTCAGATCATTTTATCCAGGGAAACAACACTCCTGGCTTTCACAGGACGCTGATTTGTATTGCTCCTGGAAGTTTATGGCCTCAGGGTCAGAAGCCATTTGTAGTTGGGGCATTTTTAGAAGAGCTTTTTCCTTCCATGTGTTCGGGTACAATAAGTAGTTTGAGCAAACAATAACAGTAAGGCTCATTCAACATTTTCTGAACAGTGCTATGAATTTGTTGCAAGTTTCCAATTAAAACAGGTTTTGAGTTAAAATACAGTGATACAAGCATTTTTCATTAGTTAAAATATACAACTGTTGTCACTGGCAAGTACTCAGCATTAAACCTACTTAAAGCTTAACTTAAAGCTACAGAATTGCCAAAGGAGTGAAACAATCTCTACCTGATCTGCAAATGGCTGAAATCCACATGCAAAGTACAGAGGGAACAGGTGAGAAAGCAACAACAAAAATACATATAACTGAGCAACAGGCTAATCAGAGACTGATCAGAAACTCAGAAAGTGGGCAAGAGTGCTCCTTGCTTCACAAACCCAGACCTTCAAAATAAAACGATGCAGTATCATCATATTAAGGACTTAGAAACTCATGTCAGAAATTAATCTCTAGGGGGCAGGTAAACTCAGTATCTGCAGAAAGAGTTATGATTAATTGCATTAGGTGCATTTAGGGTATCTGACATGCAATACTTAAAAAAAAAAGTAAAGGAAATGCAGGTTGGCAAGGAAGGAACAAAAGGTAATGCAATGTATCAAGAGCAGAGGTGGGAGAAAAACAGATGGATTACTAGACTAGTGCCTGAGCCATCAGAGTACACTGGTTCTGGGATAAGTGGTCCTTATTACAACCTTGGACAGGCCAGGCTTAAAGGCCAAAACTGTATGATTTAGGTAACCACTGAAACAATCTCATTTATATTTTTATTCAGTTTTGCAAATCATTTTATGAACAGTTCTCTACCCTATTCCCATCCACACTTCAACATGAGAAGGACAGCAACAATTCAGCTTTATGCATGCATCAGAAAAACTGAACCCCCAAATTTCACCTTGTAGCTCAATTTGTACTAGAATTTGATCACTTTTAGTGTGCAAGATTTCCATTTGATTTGTGCATGTGCTGAATATAACATATTACAGCCGTTTCCATCTTGTGGTTGCCACTGTTGCTGCAGGACTACATCCTTCCTCTAAATATAAAGGCAGAGATGGTTGCACGGGACTATGGAGCCAGCTGGTAACACGATTTCCAGGAATGAGTTTAAAAGGTAGAAAAAAGGAAAACACTATTTTTTGTTTTTATGTTTTAAAGTCCTGCACTCTAAGAATTGAAACTTTATACACTTTAGTTACTTTAATTATATTTTCTCTAAAATAAAGAAGGGAGAAGAAACATGATGTTCTTCTATTTTTTTTTTTTTAATGCACTACAAACATTCTGTATGGAAAAGGCATTTTATGTGGGGTGTAGGTGGGAGGGAGGCAATTATTTTAATCTCTCATATCTAAAATGGTAGCAACAGAACTGCCATTCATCATTGCATTAGGCCATATTAATTTATTTGTCACCAATTCCCTATTATAAATGTCAGAACTTCCAGCTTAAGGAGGAAAAGGAAAAACTCAAAATGCAGTCTTCTGCCACAACTGACCTGTCCCTCCCCAACCCAAAAACAAATGTAATGCAAATGCAAAGAAGAAACATAAACTATAATAGAGCACAGTACATAACATTAGCCCTCTAAGAAACAAATGTGAAACCTGTGATGGGTTTTCCTTCAGCACTGATGCCTTATGGTTAAGTAACAGAAATTTAAGGAAAACCTTCAAGCTTAAGGTATTCCTAAATATAATGCATAATAATATTAAAAAATACGTCAATTAAAAGCCTCAAGACAAAACATAATATTCTAATAGGATGGAAAGTCTAACTGATTATCAGAAATACCATTAACTAGTCTTTATACACCTGATGTTTAAGTAAGAAGAGGTTTCTGTAAATATAGCCTTCCCTGAGGATACTACTTTGACCTCAATTTTACTACTATATCATCATGGGAGCGTAAGGGATAGAGCCATGAATTAAAAAAAAAAAAAAGAACAAAATGATTCTAAATGATTCTAAATGATAATTCAGAAACTGACTGAGGCAGAGCCCTGGAGGGAGCCCAGATGAAAGGCAATGTAGCCATGGCTGGACAAGATCCTTGTGCTAGGTTGCTTAACAAGCATTACTTAAACCAATAGAACAATGAGCCGCTTGGTG
>CM021703.1:424781-572046 GCA_011074415.1 Stictonetta naevosa
CCCCTTCTTCTTGTTTCACCTAAGTGACAAACTCAGAAACTGGCAAATCAATACCTGCACAACTGGAAATTAAATACTACATCTTTAACGTTACAGAAAAAAGAAACTAAAAATTTTCAGGAACGCACCCAAGTTTGCAGAGACCTAGGTGTTGCTTTAGCCCTACAATTTATATACACATATTGCATAGGAAATGGAGTTCCACAGACATTTTTATAACAGCTTTGAAAGATGTTCTATACAAGTGGTTCTTTTCTGGGGGCTTGTCATTTTGGTGGAACAATCGTTGGATGTTCAATGCACTTAAGCTGCTTAGGTTTCTCACAGAGGAATGCTCACATCTGTCAGTAATCACGTGAATGTTATCATATGGCTGCAAACATGTACTCATTAGGACCCTATGAGCAGTTCTTGGCTTCTCCTTTCAGGGAATTATGAGAACTTGATTACTTCATGCAACTTCAGGCTGAATCTTTTTTTTTTTTTTTTTTTTACAAATTATCAGCCTGAATTCATTTAGCCACTTTGAGTCAAAATTGCCAACTTCTGAGTTACTCTTATTTTTTTTTAAACAACAACAACAACCCTGGATTCTCATCAAAAGCAGCCAGACTGCTGGATGGCTCCAAATTTCAGCGTATGCTCCAAGTATGGAAAGGGCATTCCAAACAATCTTGGGAAACAGCTAGGAAAGGCCAGGGCTGGGTTCCATTTCTTTCTATTGATCCTGATGCAGAATCAAGCTGTGTGATGATAAATCTGCCTGACCCTTTTAATGAATAAACCACACAAAATTTGAAACTGATGTAAAAAAAAGCATATAGTGTCAGACTGGAGTAAATCCCACCATCTTTGTTTCATTCCTGATGTACAACAGAGTACAGATCATTCACACTTCCTTAGACTTCCTTGTATCACGTATACTGAAAATCTTACCTAGCAGATTCCAGGGAGGGCTGAAAACAAGCGGCTGATACATTTCTACCTTGTTCCTGTCATGACTGCTCAACATTTCCTTTGACTACACACAGTTTATTTGTATACATATGTTTTTTTTTATTATTTGTGTGTGGTTTCACATGTTTAAAAAAAACAACAGAAAACAACTTTCACCCCTGAACCTTTCTACAACTGCATTAACATGGTCACTTAATAATTGATGTCTTCTGTCTTAAGTAGTCATCTGCTGTTTAAGAGCCCATGCAACTCTGTATTTTACATTTCAATTAACAGCAAATTCTTTCCCAAATCTTTTTTCCATGTCAGTACTACAATCTGGAATTGTCTCAAAAATGCAGTGAAAACCCATGAAGACCATGGCAGAAGACCTTAAACTTCTTAAACTGTTGCCATTCACAATCGGTCTCCCTCCAACCCTGATGGAGTAACAGTATTAAACACCAGCCAGCCGGCCAGGCTGGCAGCAAAATCTTGTGGCTTTTTTTTTTTAATTGGTTGGAAACAGAGGTGCTGAGGTACTAACAGGCCAAATCCTGTTCTTACCCCCGCTGTCAGAGTGGTTCCAGAGAGCATTTTTCAATATGGTGATAGGCGCTTTATGTATATAAATATAAATATATAAAAAACAAACCTTAAAAATTTTTAGAAGTCTAGTACCAAGTTTGTTTAAAAAATAAAACAGCACGCTCAGCAACAGTCATTCCAAAGCACATTGGCTGCCAGCCGGTGCCAGCTCCAGTGGTTTTCCCATGCTTGCCATAAGGCCTGCAGGAGAAATGCAGCTCTGCAAGAGCCTTCTTCCCATACATGTATGATAAAGATGCTTCACCACACTCCTACCTTACAGTCCATGATTTCAAAATGAGTTGTCTTCACAAAGGTCTTTTGTTATCACAGAAAAGGGTACTTGCTATGGTACTGTTTGACCATTTCCCTCTATTAAATACATAATACTGAAGAAACCTCAGGCAGCTCAGTGACGATGCAGAACCTGATAGGCAGAGATCACCCTAGAACAAGCACTATATCATGATATAAGATGCCCATTTTTTGTCATAACAGTAATCTTGAGACTTTTTTTTTTTTAGTTTACAGAATCTTTAATATCAGGCTCAGATGCTATCTAAAAAGAAGATACTATTTTCAAGAGAGAACAACTAAAATATTAAGCGGTATCTTAAGTGTGCTATCAGTTTAATTGATAATTGCATTTACATTGCCTTATTCCTGTAATATGATGCAATTATAGTAATAACTTAACATTTTACAGCTTAATAGACCTTGCAACTGCAAGGTGATTCCTCTTCCATTTAATACGTCCCTTGCAATAGCTTAATCAATCTGGTTTTCTCTTTGGCAACTTGTTAAAATGCATTGGAAGGTAACACCATTAACCTGCAGTCTGATTTTTTGAGGACCTGATTAAACACAACTCCAATTAAAACCTTTTGCTCAACATCTCTGAAAATCCAGCACCAGGACAGCAATTAGAAGCTTCCCATCTTTCCTACTGGATTATGTGCAGAGTAAGTAAAAATAATCAGGGTCAGATACAGTGTAACTTCAGAGAAGGAAATCATGTTAAAATGCTACCACAGGAATCTTAGCTCATCCCATTAGCAAAGAGAAAAGCAAACCATCGTTCTTTGTCAACTGATGGCAGCGTAATGGATGAATTTACATACACGACCATCTGTTGCCAGGTTAGGCAACAGCTGAGTGACTTTCCAGAATGCCAAACTGTCTGCCCTTGTTCAGAATTTGCTTGTTTTTGTAGGCTTCTTCATTACAAAATAAGATATTACTCTTCACATTATAGAGCACGTTTCATTGCAACGCACTCTGTGGACTGCAAACACACTCACAGAGTTGACAGAAGTTTCAGGACCGACCTCTGCATAAGCATCGGAGCACTCAAGTGAAAGGCAGCATGCTGCTGCAGCCTACTCCATAGCTGCCTCTTGTGCGGTACTCCTGGGGAAGGACGTAGTGCTCAACTCCCCCTCACATCAGAAGGGCTGCAGAACTGCTAACATGTGGAACACTGACAGAGCCTTAGTGTGAAATGTTTCCCGAGGAGCTAACCTGTAGAGGACCTAAATTTCACCTATTTCAGACAGAAGAAGGGCTTCTGCTTCTCATGACAGAAAAGAATTGAGAGGTTACATGCTGTTTTGTGCTGCAGACCCAATACATTACATCATTGACGCTTCAAGGGTTAGAACCATCTCGTACTAAAAAGTAACTGCATAACAAAAAAATAGCAGAATTTAATAAAAAAAAACTAAAAAGATCATAAGACAAGATACAAAATTTACACCAGTATCACAGAGGTGAAACTTCACTGGTATCAATTTCCTGACTGAAACACGTGCCAGACAAGTTATGACACAATCCACAGTCCCCTTTCACACAAAGATAAACATCAGCAAGTCAGAGATCTTCTACTGTAAAGCTGCTTGTCTGTTCAGCCCAGTGTTTCCCCAATACACCACTGTTCAGAAGGTTATTTTACCTCTTTTAGGATAAAATATTTTTTTGCCACATAAAAAAATCTCATTGCAGCTACTGTAATCAACTCTACACTGTTCTCTAGCCTTCTGACCCACCAGCAATCTGGTAACAAATCAGCATGTGTAGGTCAGTAAGGCACAAGAGAATGGATATGAAAGACAGGTGTGCAGTTTTAGCAACAGAGAACAAGTGAAAAACTTTTTGTTGAGCAACAAGAAAAGCAATGATAGTGGAGCAAACTTGCCTTGTGTATTTCAGTGAGCATAAGCCCCATGAGAATCAGGCTCACTATCAGACATATACATTGGTGCAAGACCATCATTTCCATTAGATCCTTAACCACGTGGCCATACCTGAGGAAGATCCTTATCTGTCACTCACTCCCATTACAGCCAAACAAACCCTGATCTTATACTACCATTACACAGAACAGATCTTCCCTGTAATCCTCCACCCCATCCCCCCTTACTCTCACCTCACAAGCTTTCATTTCCACTGGAGTATCTAAACATATAAAGTTGAAAACCTGGTGTTTTCTGACTGCCAGTGCTCCTTCTAGCCCCTGGGATCTTCCACTCTCACCACGGCTCTTTCCAACCACCATCTTCTGCACTCTTTACACAAAGGCATCCAGGCACTCTTCTTACACAGCAGCTGCTCTAGTTCACATGCACTTCCCTCACTTAGCAGACTTCTTCAGGGCACCACTGGCAGATCCATCTCTTGTCCTACCCATGCTACAGCTCCGTGCATCCAATACTCCAGCTAATCTTCCAGCTCCTTTCTGTTGTTCTTGTCCTTATCTTTCAACCTCATCTTGTCCCTATCTTTGGCCAGATGTATCATCCATTCCTTTCTGGCTTCCACCACGTTTGTTACCAATGTAATTTGGCTGTTGTGGAAGAACAAAACCCTCAAGTTCTTCAGGGATTTTCATGAGAAATACATTTCCCTCTTCCAGCGCAGTAGCAAAGCAGCTGCAGTATATGGGAACCCTCAGGAGTTGTGGAAGCCTCTCCACCCAAGTGCTATGCAAGCACTCCACCTCCACGCTATCGCACTCCTCATCAGCTCCAGAGCAAGGAACACAAGCTCTCATCCTAACGCGAAAGCACAAATTCATGCCAACAGCTTAACAGACCAGCCAGCTCAAAACAATTTGCAGCCAGCACTAAGTTATTATTGGAAAACGCAACTGCAAAAAAGGCAACACTTTATTCAGACTGAGTCCTAAAGATCACTAAATCAAATTCTGTGCAGGCTAGTATTACTGCATAAGATAGTTATTCCCTCCATCAATACAGTAAGGAGTCCCACAGTGATGACATTTTGAGACTTGTAAGTTTTTCCATGGCTAGCATAAACCACAGTCTCTGAACACATTTCCACTCAGTCTGAGTACTACCATACCAAGACTGCATGTGTAGGGTTTTTAGTGCCTTTAGTTATACTCACACAGGACACTCGTTTAAACATTAAAAGTGGATGGCTTAAGTGTAACGCAGAAGTGGAAGCCACACATTGGACATGTGTGTAAGCCAGTACATACTGGCACATCTTTTGGTGCTGTTCCAGATACAATTTAGTAGAACACCACAAATCCTTGCACAGATTTCGCACTAGGATAGGACAACAAATACCATCCTAACTGCCCCCAATGCGGGCATGTGTTTATTTTGAAGTGCTGCCAGGCAGGTTGGCCTCATCAGCATTGAAGGATAACAACTCAGTGAGACTAGTGCTGATACAACAGTCATAGCAGAGCTTCTTCAGCGCTAACTCAAAACATACCCACAACTTTCCAGGATAACCACATTTCCAAGAAATCATACTCACTGTCCACTTGGCCATGCACAGCAGAAGCAGAAAACATTGTTCCACACCACTGAGGACATAGAACAGAATCAACCACCTCAAAAGAACACAGTTCATGGAAACATCAGGTTTAAGTTACCTAACACTTAGGGGGGAAAAAAAGAAAAGGAACAGACCCTTCACCAACAAACATTAAAAAAACACACCAGTTGACACAGACCAAAATCTGTCTCCAACTGCGAGCAGAAGCACGTTAGTATTCACAAACAGGTGAAGCTTCTTTGAATTCTTACTTTTTAAATACTTGCAAGATTAGATTTACCAGTAATTTAAACACTGGATACAATACACAACCATACTCATTTGTTTTCAGTCAGCAAACCACTAGAGAGACTACTGAAAGGCCTATTATGAAGGCCAATCACCATCCTTTTCTTGAATGACCACACGAAAATCAGTGACCATTCCACAACGGATTGAAATGGCCTTTTGTCTGAAGGAAAAGGACAAGGAGTCACAAAGTATCACAGATTCATTTGTAACTCATGCTTTTGAAGAAACTGTATAGCTTCAGTTAAGAGCAAACCAAGAAAAGAACTGGCTTTGAAAACATTATGCCACAACCCTTCCCTGCTATGTATATGCCAAGCATATTTTTTGGATTGCCTCTTTAATATTACTAAAAGATGGACAGACATTCTATATTAGTTGTTTTACAAGATAAGTTGAAAATGCATGCAGGGTTTTGACTTTATTCCAAATCCCTAATTAGGGTCTACAGCACTATTTGCCTTGTCTAAGTATAAAATCACTGGAAACTTTTCTTAGTAAGAGATCTAGTGTAAGTGTAATTGCACTGGGATAATAGCTGAAAGCATTGTGATTGTTGCTTAATAATCACTTAGTAATTGAGCAAATTCGCTATTACGTATGAAGTGTACAGTGGCCTCTTCATTAAAAAAAATATTTTTATAATCCAGAAACCAGCATTTGACTCTTAACTATTTTTTAAGTTTGTTTCTGAAGTCTCCCACCAAAAAAAAAAAAAAGGTCAATTATGTCTGCTGACTTCTGAAAAGCAGGAAAATGTTTATCTTCTCCCCAGCCCCAGTCACACTTTCAGTTATGAGGTTTTACATGCAAATGCACGCACACCCAAAATGGGATTTGCACACATTATGGAGTTTCTAAATAAGCTTCACTCAGACAAATTTTCAGCAGGAAAGACAGTGGAGGCTAATAAGCAAAACCTGATTTCTTCTAATCCATATCCAAAACTAAGGGAATTACTGCACTTCCCCTCAGAAACAAAAGTCACAGCTGTCAGACTTGTCCTATTCACCCATCTGTTCCACCCACATATTGTGAAACTAAACAGTCAAAAATGTCAGTTTTCACCCTCCAGCATCCCAGAGTTCATATTCCTCATGCTCCTACAACCCTTTCTGAAATGAAGCAATATATTTTGTGCACACTACTGGCCAAGACACCAGGTATGAACTGGATTTAGCTCTTCTGACCATCCTATCAGATCACATCAGGCACGGAGCTGGGCTTTGGTGTATTACAAGACGGCATTACCTGAGCTCGAGGTGCTCAGAAACAAACAGGGCAAAGAGGTGTGAACTCTGCAGCCCCCTGCTAATATCAGTGAAGTTCAGGGCCAATTTTTTTGATATAATAATGCTACACAATGATGCTTACAAGTAACAACAGGGGAAAAGCGACAGACTAAGATGCCAAAAGTCTAGACTAAAATAGACACTGCTATCACAGTTAACTATTTTTCAACTCTTCATTTTTGTACATGGAGAAAACTTGAAAACTTGTGAACCATCTGGGAAGGGAAGAAAGGACAGAAGGAAGGAGATAGAAACAAGGATAGGGAAAGCGCACAAAACTAGTACAGACATAGGAGGCAATAGCAACAGCAATAGGTATGAGGTTGTACTCCCCCAGAGCAGCACAGACAATAAAATCCTTAATATTAACGACAAGTTAATTACAATTTACAATCACCTACAAGTTGTTTTTCTTTCCTTGATCTTTGTGCGAAGCCTCACTGCCTGAGTCTTCTGCTCCAAACTGTTATGTAGCTTTACTTTTAAAATCCTCCAGTTCACAGTGAAAAGTGGAGTTTGACCTTTCCTTTGGATGCATAAAGCACCACTTCAGATTGCTCTGAGGAAGTGCTTGAGGATATTTTTTTTTGCATTCTGCATGACTAACATTACTTAACAGTGTACAGAGACCTTTAAGACTTGAGCCCTGAAAACATACTGGAAAATACAGGCCCTAGAATGACAACGGAGGCAACATGTGGGCAAAACAGAACACAAATATAATGATGTAGGGGAATTACCACCAAACACAGGTTTACTGTAACTTCTGACAGGCATGGCTTTGTTACTTCCACCACTGCTAGGAGAGAACACAAAACATAAAACACTTTTCAGGCCACTGGAATCTTGTGCTTTCTCTTAAAACTAGACTCAAACCATAGTTTTCATTCTGGACAAGTATGCCCTTAAAATTTCAGAAGTGGTGAGAAGGTATCCTGACATAGCCTGGCTTCCCTTTCTTTGAGAAAGCACAGGTAAGAAAAACTGATCTAGATTCAGAACCCAAATTTCCTCAACATAGAAAGTACTTGGAGATGCTTGTGTTCAATTTTTAGGCTTATTACCAAACAAAACAGACTCAAGCACACATTCTTTCTCAGGGTCCATTAAGTTCAGAAGCAACTGCGTGGGTAAGGACTGTGGAGGCAGACCCTTCAGTTAAGGGCAGTCTTGTAAACAATTTGAAGGACATTTAATTCCCTTCACCTTAATCATAACATTTTTCTTATACGGTACAGTTCCCAGAGTTGTGACCTTACCTTGTTTCATGCTTATACAGCACCTGACACAGTACAATCCTTATCTTGACTGGCGTCTCATTACATTTAACAGATCCTGCTTTCTCCTAAATTGCCAAATTTCTTCAACTCCCTTAATGCAATTAGCAGAACACTCAAAACCCAGCAGCAGCATTCAGCTTCATCAGGCTCTGATGGAGCCTCATAAAACTCAGCCCATTCTAACCTGGAAACCATTCCATGTTTACACAGTTTGACTGCATCCACAGAAAAAATTGTGGCAAGACAGTGTCCTGCTCACAGCAGCTTAAAGACTTTAACTAGTGGCATTCAACACATTACCTCCCAGAAGGGCTTCTTGCATGGCTAGTGCAAATATGTTCCTGGTTAGCCCTGGCATTTTAGATGCAGCACTCCTTTCAACTTTCAGTGTACAAAGTCGTTAGCTGGCCTTCCTTGAATAATCACGTTTTGGATGGCATTTTATGGTTGCATCAGGAGAAAGATGCTTCATAACATACACTGGTAATTCAAATAAAGAAGTTAACAGAAAGGAATTCCCACAGAAGACTGTTAGTTGCCTTGAAGCATGTAAAGCTTTTGTACATGTTCAAGCTGGAATTAACTAAACCAATGCAGAAGAATGTGACGTGGAATGAAACTGATGGAGTTTCTGAGGTACTTCTTAGCTCTCCTAAAGAAAACAAATCTAATAGTAAAAGTGGTTCAGACTGCACGATGACAAGCCTGAGGAGGAAACTTATATTATTCATTTATAGCTCAGCAAAGGAAGCATTGCATAATGATAAAAAATAAAAAGACATTACCAGCTCTCTCTGCTTACCAACAAATTCCATGCCTAATGATTAAGTTTTGCATTCACTGTAAGAAAGACAACAAATGTTTGGTTTGTTGTTTTTTTTTGTTGCTTGCTTGTTTGTTTTTTTTTTAAAAAAAGCCCTATCACCTCAGCGGTCTTTTACCGTGGTGCAGACAAATTAAATCCTTAAAGAGTGCACTTGTGCAAGAACAGGAGCTGGGGCATGGCAACCTTCGTCCCTACCTTACAGTACAGTAGGTGAGGGCTCGCAGCGGCGCTCCGCAGCCCGTACGGAAACGTGAGGCAATATTTCAGGAGCAAACGCGGCGCTGGCTCAGCGCGTTTGGCTGCGAAGCCAGGCGGGGAAGAAGGGCTGCGCCGGCACAGCGCCAGCTCCCATCCCGTTAATCATTTATGCCCGAAGCTGTTACTGAACAGCCTGGATCAGCGCAGCCCAACAGGGCTCCAGCGGCGCCCGGGGGCCGGCGGAGTCGCGGGCAAGGGCGATCGGCTACGGGGCGGCTCCCTGGGCACCCCGGCCCGGGGCTGAGAGGCTGAGGGGCCGGTGCCGCGCTCCGCGTGCCGCCGGAGGGGCCCGCCCGCCTCAGGGTCGCTAAGCGTTATGGAAGCGACCGGCCTCCCCCGCCGCCACAGCGAACTCCCTGCAGGCCTCCTCACCCTCCCGAGGGGTTCCGGCGCAGGTGCCGAGCGAAGGGGAAGGCAGGGCGGCGCCTTACCTCAGAGCCGCCGGGCCGCAGCGAGGCCGTGCCGCCGCGGCAGAGGGCGGGAGGGCGGCAGCAGGGCGCGACGGTGGCAGGGCCGGCAGCCCGCCGGGAAACGCCCCTCGCCCCGCCCCGCCAACGGCTGCAACGGCCTCAACTGCCGCCGCCTCCAGCAATGGCTTTCTCGTGGCTCAGCTCCCCAGCGGCGGGCCCTGTGGTGGGGAGCTTACCCGGAGCCCCTCGCCAAGCATGGCGAAGCAAGCGGCACCGAGCGCTGCCAGCCCCTGAAGCCTCCCGTCTGAGAAGGCTCCTTGGCAAGCTCCCCGCAGATAAAAATAAAAAATTACCTCCATTTTTTTCAGGAATTGGTGTTTTAAAATGCTGCCTAAAAGCACAAATGCATAGTCTGGGTTGTTAACCCAATGGTAAAGGAGCAATAACTACCTATTCCCTTAAATTTAAACACTAGAACGTGCAGGTACAGCTGCACGCTTGGAACTAAAGAAAACATCAGCAAAATTTCCATAAACAACTGTTATCTGGATTTACTGTCAGTATTGGTGTCTTACACCATCACCTGTGGTACCCTTGACCCAAACACACACCAGTTCTCATCTTTGCTAGCAACGTGAGCCCCAAGCACTGGAAAATCGTAGTGCTTCCTCTAAAAATCTTTACCTGCCTCTTTTCCTGCGATTGGAGAGGAGGCTCCCTTGGCTCTAACACACCTCTACTTTATCTTTCCACCCTCGGCAAGAAAATTAACTTACACTGCCAAGCCCAGCTTGGAGGCAGCACTGGCTCCTCCCTGTATTCAGCCAAAGGTTCCCAGACCTCAGCATGGAAAATAACGCAAGGTGGGATTTGTCACAAGCAGGGGCCCAACCCATCCTCCAAGCCAGGCGGTGGTGCCTCCTCATGGTGGGTTGGTGGGCTGGCAGGGTACCAGCTCGGCATTACAGCACACGGTTCTTGGTGGCGGTGGTGTCCCAGAGAAGCTCCCTTGACACCTTCTACTCTGGTTGGGTGCAGTCGCTTCATGCAGCGGGTGGGTTTGCCCACCTGCTTCAGAGAGCTGGGCACAAATTAAATGCTCAATGATACGGTGTGACCACAAGTTCAGAGTCAGCATTTCTTTTGGAATTGCATCTTCAAAACTGCTCAGATATGCAGTAAATGTTGGTTTATTTTAAACAGCTTAACTTTGAATGTCCAGGTTTGTATTTGCACTCAGAGTACTCTCACTAAAGTACCACTGACATTTATCTGCACCTTGAACTGTATGAATTTTGTCTGTGAGTTGTGGAAATGATTCTGAAGTTCAAGAAAACAGTGCATTATATTCATAAAACAAGGGTGCTGCTGACCTTTCCACACAAGATAACAGATGTGAATAATGGAGCTGAGACTCATCTAAAGGAACACAGTGAAAACACATAGGATGAAAGGCTCTGAAGGCTTTACAAATTATATTTGGATGGGAGAGAGTGGGGAGAAAGAGAATGTGGGAAAAAGAAGAATGAAAAAGGATCCTGCTGTTTCGATCATGCATAAAGTGTATGTACTCAGTCAAAGGTCTCCTTTTATTTTCTCATTAATTTCAATGCCGGTAGATGGTATATGAAGAACAACTTCAGAACAGCTAGAAATAGTTTAGGTTTTTCCATGACAATGCAGTGGTCAGAAAAACCCAAGTGGTAACTTCATTACGTATTTTTACTTTTGACTTTTTAAAAAGTAGTGGCTAAAAGAAAGTTAATCATTTGAAATGAGCTATATAAATTTATGTAGAAAAATTAAATAAAAATCAAGTGGTCTACTTTTTATATATTTGCTGATAAAGTTTTTGTACCCTGTGTACATTGAAATTACTTCCTGTAACAATTCCTGGTTGTTGTTTTTTTGTGGTTTTGGGTGGGGAAATCCAACGCTGCTGGTGAGAAATGGTGTATTTGGACAGTTCTGAGGGTGAGGTGTCTAGTTACTAAACACAAGTGAGGAAAAAAACAAATGGGAAAACAAGGAATAAAAGCTTTGGGAAGTCCACAGGTGCATGCAAAAGCTGGCACAAGGAAATTGCCACCCACAACAACTGAAAGTAGAGGCCAGAATGAGAACAGGGAAGGAATCATGAATGCTCTGCCGTGAGGATTACAAACGACCACCTCAAACAAATTTTCAGGGAACAGGAGCCCTTCAACGGAGACTGATGCAAAGCTGCCAACTGCTTTTCGGTAACTAAAAAGCCAACACAAGAAGCTGATCTCCACACAAAGGTGTCACAGATGATATACATCAATGTTGAAGGTGTTTTAGCACTACTCTTACTAGCTTTCCAATTTTTGCAGGAAATGTGCAGATCTACATTGACTTGCAGTATATATGGCTATATGCTGAGCCTACAACATTGTCTAAAAGAGGATGACAGCTGCCCAGCGCTTAGTTCTCATCTCCTGTTTATGCCAAATAGCAGTGTGAACATTATGGTCCACACGTTGCAGCATTTGGCTCCTACATAAAGTTTATTCACAAAAAAAAGTAGAATGATAGACAGTAACAAACATCCCAGCAGGAACCTTTGGGCTCTATTATAAATGAGATGATCTACTGGTCAGAGTAGAGGCAGTAGGGACATGAGAGCAGGACAAAAGCTAGGGAAAACAAACAAACAAACTAGCTGCTCATGCAGGAGCATGGACACAGAGAAAACTGCGGATGAGGTACAACTGGAAGGGGACTGCAAACAGAGGAGGAGCCACCATACACCGATCCCGGTCTCCCACACTGCCCTTTGCCTCACTGAAAGGCAAAGGGACTAGGGAGCAGGAAAAGTGTCTGGAAGGGAGCTGAGTTGTGCCTCTACAAGTGTTTGTTTTTCTTCAATACCAGAATCAGTAATTAAAAGTTTGTTAATTGGGAAGAAATTTAATCAATTGAAATTCCCCTGGCACACAACTGTTTCTGGCTTGCAAAAGGGAGAAATTGATTCAACACAGAAATTTGGAAGTAAACTGATGCAATCACAGTAGTCTGGCAGGGGATCTAAGGGTGAAGATACGGAAAATGGCAAATTACATAGCTCATGTTGTAAAACAGTTGCTAATCTGGGGCATAAATGTAACATGGGTAAAGGAGAAGGGCTGATGATAATATTCTATCCTGGCTTTAGTTAACTGCAGTGAAAATTTGCAATCTTAGCGGGAAAAAAAAAGAAAAAAAAAAAAAAGTTCAAAGAGAGGCACCAGAAGTGATTACCAGAGATAAGTCTTCCGGAGATAGCTGTTTACATGCTCAGTTTCGGAGAGAGCTGCCAAGTAATGAAAAGGCAGAAGGTCCTTTCAAGGACCTGTGTGGAGTCCTAAGGAACGTTATATAGAATAACAACTTGGAAAGAGGAAAATGAAGATTCATGATAGATACAGCAAATTTTGACAGTCACACTGGACCAAAATCCTAGTGGCTAGCTTCCTACATGTTATCAGCAGAAAGCTGTATTCAGCATTTAGAAGAATTTTGTAAACAGAAAAGCTTCTGTGTTTGCATGTGCGATCCCAAGCAAAAAACAAACAAACAAAACAAATCAAAATAAAAAAATAAAAATAAAAAAATAAATAAATAAATTAAAAAAAAAAATAAAACAAGGAAGTTGGCTTTTTTGGCTCCCAAAGCTATGGGTCAAATTTAGAAAGGATAACTTGCAACCCACACACAAGTTTGGCCATTATGTTTGCTCTGACAAGGCCTGAATTTGATTAAATGCTTATAAGCATGCAGACTATATACTATATAAACAAAATTCTGTTTTGCAATGAGAATATTTATATCACAGATAAGTGAAACTGCTGCTCTGAGATCTCACATTTATTTGAAAATACAATGTCCTCAAGTGACTGTGACAAAGTATAATCTCTAAGAAAGTATTTTTTTAAAATGATTGGGAAACTGACTGTTTGGTTAAAATGTTCAAAGAAAGAAGCAAAAGAAGCAGTAAAAAAAAAAAAAAAAAAAAAAAAAAAAAAAAAAAAAAAAAAACATAAAAGGAGCATTTTCTGATTCCAGAAACAATGCAGCAGTATTGCAGCAGTGTCCAGTGTTTCAGAGTGAGTGGACTTGAGCAGAGTGGTAAACACTTAAGAATGATTGAAGTTCAAAAACAAACAAAAAGGAGCCTTGAGCTCACTTTTGTTTTAAATGTGAAAGAAGTGAGGGAAAGCTTGGCAGAAATCAACATAATAGTAGGCTTATTGTTGAATCTGAAAGCTTCATTTTCCAACAGTGTCCCTTTTCTGGGAAGCTGCACAACCATTCTGAAAGCACATTCTATAGAGATGATAAATCTATGGTGGAGATTTATGCACATTCAGAGTAAGTCAGGAAATCAGTCATGAAAAGGTAATTAAATAGAGACAAAAGCCTAGAGGAAAAATTACTATCCTCGCCCCCAAAACAAACACAGCTAACAATACGTTATGATGTATCAGGTCCTGGGATTCTGACTCTGACTTTGGCACCTATTCTTGCTCATGCCACGTATAGGGTGAGCAACCTCATCCTGGTTCCTGACTGGATTTCCCAGGACTCCAGACGGGCACTCTGCACAGCAGCAGAGTCTGGGCTGTAGCAGTGTGTGAACAGACTAGGTTTGATTTTTTTGGTCCCCCCCCCCCCCCCCTTTTTTTTTTTTTTTTTTTTTTTGGCACAAGTTCTTAATTTACCTTAAGAAGGTAAAAGGCATACAAAGAAAAAAATGTTCTGTAGCTCTAGGTGGCATTGTTTGAGACCATAGTCTTCCTGGTCCTGTGGGGACAATCCAAACAGGAGGGAAAAGATACAGAAACAGCCGTCCATGACACTAGCTGACCCCCCTAAATGGCTGTGGTTGGCTGGAAGAGTTTCTGATAATGGCTTGCAGTCCCAGGACACTGGTGCTGTGTCACTTTAAATGCTCATCTTCTGATGTGTTCCACCATGCACTCAGGGTGCTGGTATGCGCTCTCTAAAGGAACAGCTGGAGAGGTACTTCCTTTAGTTAGCAGCATTGGTAGATTTTTGCTCTGTAGTTGGACTAGACCCTGAGAATCTCACTATTTAGCTTTAGGCATTCAACTTGGGTGCCTAAGCGAGAAGCCTCAGTACCCTAGATTGTCATGGAAGCACAGGTGTCCCACTGACTCTACAGGAGCCTTCAGCCCTGTAAGCACCAGAGTTAGGCACCTTAAGTTAGACTGTTAAAAACCCCAACACAGGGATGACCTAAACATTCGGTGTTATTTTCCTATAGCACTTGACTGTGAGGAAAATTACCCTCAGTAACCCAGATGCCACTGTCTGTACTCCAGGAGCTTACTGCTTTATTCCAAAAGGACTTGGCCTACCCCTAAAGCTCCAGCTAGAAAAGAACAGGAGACATCCATTACCTAATAGCACTACTGTATTGCTGTCCTCTATCTGGACTTGATACTGTGAGCAAAAAATCTGATTGTTCATATGGTAGATGAGAGCATTTGAATGTTACAGTCTCCATTTTAGAGCAAACAGCTCAGTCTGGCCAGGCTCAAATAAGTGAGGTGCTGTGGGAGCTGACTGTTTTGACACAGAGGTGACTCTTTCCCTTTCGGCTTGACAAAATGCACAGCCAACTCAAGAGTGTTAATGGTAAAGCAAACACACTGACTGAACAAAATTTAGGAAAAAAAAGTCCTTCTGTTTCACATCACTGCAACTCCAAAACATGCAAAGTGAGCATTGCATCATAGACCACTGAGCAAACTACTCCAGCTTTGAAGAAATGCTGTAGCTCTGTGAAAATCTTTAACTTGTGTTTCAGGACTTTTAAATTAATTCATACATTTGTTAAATCTTGTCCTAATTCTCTGAAGTGGCTTGAGGCCTGGTGCCTGACAGATCTCACATGGGAGCTAAAGGCAGAAACAAATGAAAAAAACTTGACATTTAAAAGATATAATCTGCTTCCAAATTTTGCAATGCAAGATGATCTATAGAAGAAACGACAATCCTTCCTCCCATACAACTGGACAAAACAAAAAGTTCTACAAGAAGTATGGCAATTCTGATTCCTACATAAGAGTTCTGTCCTCGCAGGTGTACAAAATGATACCTTAGCCCTTACCCTCCCTTTTCTGCTAACAAGCATGATTTACAAAAGTTGGAAGTTTTTACCACAGGGGCTATTTTACTAAAGTATTCCATTGTCAACTTGGAGGTGTATGGGAGTTTAACTGACACATTAGTAGGAGATGAATGTGTGTAACAGGGAAACACAAAGTAGGGACTCCACTTGAGGACTGGCTTTGCATATGGATGTTAATCTGGTCTCCTTCACATAAAAAAAAAATAAAAATAAAAATAAAAAGTCATCTGCACAAGATAATCCTAGCCAGAAGGAAAAAGTGAAGAGCAAAGATATTCAGTGCTTTGGAGTATGGTTTCAGCTCAGGAAATTGAACATGAAACTTATATGGGAAGCAATACTAATAATGGAAGTGGCACATTTAAATAATGATTTGACTACTGCAGTCAGGATTTTGAGGAGTTTAGTGGTTCAGGCTATTGTTGACACAGGGATATGTCTGATGTAGTATTTAAAGAAGGGTTGACCAACAGGTGGAAACATATAATGTAGTTGTAAAAAAACAACAAAGACTTTATCAATAAACAGCATTCTTCAGAAGTAGAATGATCATGAGAGAAAATGTCAGCAGTGTGATCCAGAAACGATCAAGGTCACTTAAGGCAAACACAGATTTTGATCCAGTCTCTGAAGAGACTTGAGTGAAGCTCAACAGGTACATTCCTCAAAAATAAAGTGTCCCCACACCTCTGAGCAACAGAAAAACAGTACCTCTATTTAAAAGTGAGGGAGTCCAACCTCAGAAAGTGCCTCAAAGATGTCTGCATAGAAAAGCTGTGTGAGAACCAAAGGTTGAACACAGGATCCTACTTTGTAACAGCTGCTGAAAGTTACGCAATATTGAATCTACTTAGCACAGCACTCTGGCTAAAACAAGAACAAAATTTGTCTCTATGCAATTACTTGATTTAATGCACAAACACTGCTTGCTACTTTCAAAGACCAGAAAGCACAGCTTATGGGCTAAGGAGATGACAGAGCTGACATTAAAGGAAGACGAGACTGAAGACAAAGAGGACAAGACTGACAAAGGGACATATGTGTGTGTATATCTATTTTTACACATTGCAAAAAAAATAAAATTTGTGGGTCATTCTTCATACAGGTGCCATCCATGTAACAGAATTCAGACAACAATTCTGTAGTCATGCTCCACAAATCTACTAGAAGGTAATGAACATGTCCTATTTATGACACATTTCATTGTACAAGAATAAATGTATTTATTAAAATGATTAGGCTGGCTTCAAAAGTCTAGGAGAAAGATATTATTATACTCTAGCATATTTCTTCATGAAGGATATGTAAGGAGGTAACTCACAGAGACATGCAAGTTACTTCAGCTCTTCACTGTCATTACTACTTGTCTTGGTTTCAGTTAGGACAGAGTTAATTTTCCTCCTAGTAGCTGGTAGGGTGCTATGTTTTGGTTTAGGATGAGTAGAGTGCTGATAACATGCTGACGTTTTAATTGTTACAGAGCAGTGCTTACACCAAGCCAAGGACTTTTCAGCTTCTCGCTCTGTCCTGCTAGCGGGCAGGCTAGGGGGTGCAGCAAGAGTTGGGAGGGGACATTCCCAGGACAGCTGACCCAAACTGGCCAAAGGGGCATTCCATACCATCTGACGTCATACTAAACAATATATAGGGGTGGCTAGCCGGGGTGGGCGGCCGGCTGCTTGGGGATAGGCTGGGCATCGGTCAGCGGGTGGTGAGCAATTGCCTTGTGCATCACTTGTGTCGTACACATTATTATTAGTAGTACTATTGTTATTCTTCTTATTATTTTCCTGTCTTAATAAACTGTCTTTATCTCAACTCACAGGCTTCACTTTCCCATTTCTCTCCCCCATCCCAGAGAGGGAGGGGGCATGGTGAGCGAACGGCTATGTGGTGTTTAGCTGCCTACCAGGTTAAACCACAACACTACTGCAGAGACAGACACATTCTGCCCCATTTGTCCACCAGCAAAACTGCCAATCAGCTTTCAAACTCAGAATCCTAACAGATATGAATGTTTGAGGCCAGATTTTTCATTGTGTCCTACATGCTGAATCTCATATGAAGTTTAATGAAAATGAAAGGTGGAACAAAAGGCTGTCCTTTGGTAAGATTACCTGCACATTAAGAGGCTGATTACACTGTTTGCAGTATAACATGCATACAAATAATCAGACAAAACTTAGAACAAGCATTTGCAGGAGAAAAACATAGCTAGAGCAAAACAGAGATGCCTTACCCAGGTTAAGTCTTCCCTAAAGCAAAATCAAGTCATCTGAGGGAAAAAAAGAGTTATTGGAAGGGGAAGGAAAAGGGCCCCTTGCCCTATCCACAATCTACCCCAGAAGGTTTAGTGGTATCACCATACCTGGTGGTACTGTGAAGCCTTTGTGGGTGTAGGAGCATCATGAAAGATCTGGATGGACCTAGATGGTCTTCTCTATCCAACAGTGAGTGTAGTTTGCTAATGTAGGTCTTGGAGGAAATACTTACATGAATGGCCTGATCCCTCCTGTAAAACTCAGCATGTCACTTGAGTTTACCCTGCCACAAAATAACAAAGTATTTAGCTGTTTCTCCCCACTATGTCACGACACTAGACAATCTGTGTTTTGTCTACAGCAAAGAGTTAATCACCCAGCAGAAACAGGGAGAGAAAGAGAGAAAGTGAGCCAGAAGGAGTCAGAAGGAGGAAGCTGCAAGCTGCAGCAGTTATGTCATTCAATTCCCAGCTTTAAATGCACCCTTTGAAGTGGAACAGGTTTTTTATGTTAAAATAAACTGCTTTTCAGTATGCATCATCGTTTATGGTTGCAAAAATGACTCCACTTGAACTCTAAACTGGATATTCAGTATCAAAAAAAATACTGGAAAATTTATGTGCAGACCCTCAACATTCCCACAGCTCCCATGCTGCATTCAACACTTATTAGTGGCAGCAGTAGCATTGCAGTAACAGCTGACAGTGTTTTGCAGGCATAGTTCAGAAACTTTATCCTTATCCCCACAAACCATGGGATCAGTGGTAGGTCTCCACAACTAACAAGTCTGACTTAACTACAGGAAAAAAAAAAAAAAAAAAAAGTACCATCTTTGTGAACTTTACTTGTCAACAAGATCTTTAAGAACCGCAGAAGAGAACATGCCATTGTGAACAAATAAATGCTGCGGCTGCCAAGCTAAGTTTCAAAGCAGTCACCATTCTTCTGCCTCCTACACCTCACGGAATTAGACTATAAATACCATGCAGAAGTGCAAATAACTTTCTCATCAGAGAGTAAGTCTGCATAAGTTCCATACTTGAGACACCTGAAGAGCTTTGGCAAATTTGCAAATCAAATCCACATATTTTATTATTTTGTTAAAAACAGAAAATTGAACAATAGGAGGCATATCTAACAGACGTCTCAAAATGATGGGTAATGTCCACAGGGGACAATGGGAGGACTTCACTGTTCTTTTTCTCCTATGTAGATCTTGCTTCAGTACTTAGAGGGTTCACCCTTGTTGCCTATGAGATCTCCTGGACTCCAGATTTGTTAAATCTGTGTCAGAATTGCTGAAGTTTTATCTTCCAAACAAGAAATAAGATATTTGTGTGTACTGTACATTAACAAATGATGAAGAGGACCACACCAAATGCCTGCTGTGTATTTGTGTTTCTGTAAGCAACAGATATAAATTACAGATTGCAAACTTTGTGCAATACCAAGCCCTAAGTCCAAGAAGTATTGAACTGTACTGAAACAGGCTAAGAAGTAGTTAACTTCAACTAATTAACATAATGGAATGAGCTGCATTTTCAAAAACAAAACCCCAAGCAAGAGAAGCAATGAGAAAAAAAAAAAGAAAAAAGAAAGAGGCTATACATATTTCTTCAAAAATATGAAAAGGATAAAACACCAGATTTAGAATAAAATCTAAGGTAGGACTTCGAGGTGCAGTAAAATGCAGTTCTGGTACTTGTTCTGGGACTACCATCAGTTGGCTACAATCAGTTTATCAAAGTGTTGTGATTAACAAGATAGAAAACTGCACAGTGGTCAAGTAAGAGGAAATGCTAGCAGTCTTCCAGATTGTGGTTTCAGGAAGATATAATTTGTCATGCTCAGCACTGCTATTGCAAAGCTGCTCTGAGATAAAAATCCTGATTGTAATCCATCAAACCAATAACCACAGCAAGTCAAATGGCTGAGCAATTGTGATGACAGAGCTGGCTGCAGGGATGCTGCTAGGAATTAATATGTGAATCTGCTATCAGCGCGTAGAAATCTCTGGATGAAGGGGAAAACAGCATGATAGCTGCTAATAACAGTAATACCGAAATGATATCAAAAGAGATATTGAAAACAAACCCAATTGTATTACTGATTTTTGAAGAAGAAATATTTAGGCTTGCTGCTTGCAATTCAAACAAAAGGTGTGTAGTGCTCTGCACATCCCTTCACCTGGTATGGGCAGAACAACTAATTTCCATTCCCAGTCCATACAGAGTGATGTGAGCAATTTCCCCATCTCTGCTCTGCCCCTACTGCTTTCACAGGAACTAGCCAGCAGGAGCTACAGTCACAAGGTGATGTTCAGGATGGGAGTGCCAGGCAGAAGAATCAGCCTGCTGAGCAGTTTAAACTAATCGGAAACTGCCTTCACAGGTGGACAATAAGAATACCACTGTCATGCAAAATTGATTTTGCTTGGGGCCACTGCTAGCACCTGGGCTCCATCTTGCCTCCTAGACAAAGTGTGAGATAACTACTTGAATTATCGTTTCAAAAGCCATCTGGCACTTTTGCCTCCACGAAAACAGGATCAGTGCAGCACTCATCATGATTCTGGACAAACCCTGCTTAGCTTACCCCCACCTCAGAGAAGTCTTCAATGTGACAGGAATCCAGAAACAGTAATCCCCTCTTTAGTTTCTGCTTCCTCTTCCCTTTGTAACTTTCATGCTTTATCTCCATTCCATGGTACTCTTGCTTTAGTGTACCTTTTTTTCCCCTCATCTAAATATAGCAGCTCTTCAGCCTTTTTGTCTCTGCTACAACCTTGGCTGCCTTTAATGGATCCTTCATGAAATTAGGCCTAGTTTCCATTCTAATCTACTTTAGTGACTTATGCTTTTAATTAGACCTTTAATATTCATCTGGTTTGCATATAGTGTGCATTATAAAGAGCCCTTCCCAAGTGTCATTGTGGTTTCAACTTGAGAGGAAAAAACATTTCACAAATGGTATTTTAACAAATGGAAATATAAGCAATTTATCACAAGCCATTATGATTTTATTCTCTCCAGCTGGAGCAGCAGATGTGTTAATATATTTTTTCAGTTGAAATAGCACCATGTGATTTATTATTCCATATGGAGTAGGGGTTCAACAAGTCCCCTGCTTGGACATAAACTCCATGGGATTCTCAACATACTGTAAATTGCTGGATCTGAGTAACCCCTCTCCAAAACCACAGTGGGCCACTGAATGCCTTGCATGCACAGATTTAACAGGTTAATTGAACAAATTAGGCTCACTTCAATAGCCCCTTTGTGTTCAAGATCTGACCCACAGAAGAGCTCTGGAAGTTTAAAGCACCAGATAAGTGGTAAGTATTACTGGGTCACATTTTGAGGTTCAGGAGCAGTTGTTACTTAATGTAATTCAGGCAAACTTCCACTGAAGTGGAGCACTGAATCAAAAACCCAGGAAGAACCATCTGAATTTCATCGATTATTAATTTGAAGTATCAATCAAATGCAATATTCTCTGACATTTTTTTACTCTTACCTGATTAAATATCATAAATAAAAGGTATTCAACCCTTACTTAAAAAGTGTGATTTACTGCCAGCCAACCTGCTCATCTCTAGTGGAGTGAACTGGGAAGTTTCTATGAGGGTTCTTGAAACAATCTTTCATTACAGTTACAATTACTGTCAGTTCTTGACTGTATTTAACAATAATTACCATAACTCCAGAAATGAACTCCAGAAGAAAACACATATCCTAAGAACATTAACTGTGTGTATACCAACAACATTTGTAAGGTGTCACTGAGATCCTTTCCCATCATATCAGATACAACACTGCCATTAAATATACTCAATTGGTTTATAGCAATGAGAGATTTCCTTGTATTAATATGAGTAGTTCTCTTATTATTTCCTATCTCCCTTACAATTTGTTTATCAAGGTATTTGTTTCCTACTTGTTATTTGGAATTGATTGAATTTAGAGACAAGCAAGACTAAAATTTTGAACCTATCTAAAACACTTAATCCCATTAAAATAATAAAGATAAATTAATGGAGCCACAGGAATTAGTGCCACCGGGATTTTACTCTCTGTGTGCTGGAAACCTGGCAGTTTGCTACACCGAGACTAAAGGTATATTTGACAGCCTTGTGGTTTTCAGAAATTATTTGCTTGGTAATGTAAAGCATGCTACATACTCATTTATAGATTTTAAAGATGGAAAGACTTGCTCCTGACAGCTGAGGAAGTAACATTTCAGCCAGAAAAAGAGTGCCTGAAGTTTTTAATGTCAGTGGTACAAGGTCAGGTCACAGGTCCATCTCTCAGTCACAGTCAGTAATTGATGGTTAAGAAAGCACATGATGGGAGAGCAAGAGTGAGGTGCTTTTCAAAACAAAAACAAACACAAACAAACAAACAGACAAAAACAACAACAAAAAACTTTTCAGTTTCCAGAAATTTTCAGCTTTTTTTTCTGGTATAGTAGAAATGATTATGAGCAAGATCTTAATGTTTCAGGGTTTGAACACAGGAAATGCCAAACCATACCTGAGTGTTTAACTTTATGCAGGTGACAACTCACAAAGTCCAAACAGTTGCCTGGGTCAAGGTCAGACTCCTATACCCCTTGCAGAACTGAAAAATTAAAGGTTGAGAGACAATGAGAAGACAGGCATGTTTTTCAGTCTTGGCTGATTTTACTCTGAGGTTGCCAGAACATGAAAGAAGGCAAACCTAGACTGCGTTACATTCTCACTGTTTACAAAAGACATTTTTACCCAAAGGTGTATTCAGGAGAAATATTGAGCCAAACTGGAGATCTTATTTCATTCGACTTCTGCAGATCTCAGAAGAACTTTAACAAGGTTTTACACAGATATTATAATATTTCGGCCTATGGTAAATAAAATGTATGGGGAAATCATTCTCTGTCCAATCCATGGAAAGGAAATAAACCCAGCTTCTTAGATCAAATCTAACCCCTTTGAAGGCAAGTGACTCTAACAGGGGATAAGTTGATCCCTAATTCTTGAACACACTAAATATTTAATAATTAATTAATAATAATCTTTGCATTGGATTTTTGGAATTCAGATTTGAGGGACAAGAATTTTGAGGCTCAGAATATTCTGCACACAAGAAAATACCCATTTTTACAACCACCAGTAAAATGAATGAGAAAAAATGTTGTTCTGAGTATAAGATAAATGAATGGGAGAGATGCTTTTCTATTTCAACCTAAAATATGGACAGACAAAATTAAAGAAAAAAAATACAACTATTACATATCCGAATTCCAGGGAAAGAGCTGAATATATGAAGTGTTTTTTTTTGTTTTGTTTTGTTTTTCTCATATGCAAGGCAGAAATATTTCATAACAATTTGCTATACATATATAAAACATGGTATTCTTCCATTTTTCTTCCCCCTAAAGTGAAACCCCAATATAGCAGAGGGGGTTCTAATCCAGTTCTGCTATTTATCCACAGCGAATGCTCCTTAGAAGAGACAGTATGCTGCAAACAAACAGTCCAACTTAAAAAGCCAAATGATGTAAATCAAATACAGAACAACTTTCAGCAGATTTCAATGAAAGCAACTTGTATAAGTATGAAGTTCTTTCCATTTACAAAATCCCTGTCCTGACAATCTTTTGTTTTCCTCTAACAAAAGTTGGCACATTTGCCATTTGCACAAATGAGAGAATTTCCTGTTTGCTACATAGGAACTGAAACAAGAACTCATATATATGCACATCAGCTGTCCTACCTGAAACACTGGGAAAATACGTCAAAATAACTCTGAGCATAGCCTAAACAGGCTCAGCACTGTCTACATCAAAATCATGATGTGAGCACAGTCAAAACTGTGAGATTGCCTTCAGACCATAATACCTTTTAAAAATAATTTGTTTACCTTTGATTTTGCTTTTTGAATCTTCACTGTGATTCATAGTACCACCACAACAAATAAAAATGCTAGTTTAGAAAAATCAGAAGCAATATTTTCACTTGATCATATGCTGCCAGGAGCTGGAACTTGAATAACAATACAATATATTGCAAAAGTCAAAATAAATTGCGAGAATGAATTGTGACAAAATTTCAGGAAAAAAACAGCTGAACAACAACAACAAAGGAATGAGTATCCCCAAGCTAGGCATCCAAAAATAAATAATAATAAAATTAGGCAAATAAGAAAACCAGAAGATTTATACTGTTGTTATTATTCAAAGAATAATTATATTAAGAATCAGCTTTCTGTAAGAGCAAAAACTAACAGGAATAATGTTGCCTATCGTGTTAGTATGAAAAGAGAACAATAACAGACTTGGAGAGACGGGAGGCAGAATGGGCTCCCGGAACAGGTCTGGTCTATCCTGGCAGGTCTTTGTCCAGCATCACTGAGGGAAGTTGCTCAGCCTCTCTGGATACTCCAGCATTTCAAAGCCTGCAAAATTAGATGATCTTTTCTCATACTAGACTTCCATTTTCCTTCCTGTATATTAAAACTAATTTCCCCATGTCCAGTGGACAACGACAACTTATCACTGTTCCCTTAGAATGATTCTAATTTTTATTATTTTTAATTATTTTAATTATTATTATTTTATTATTATTTTAATTATTCTAATTTTAAAATTCTAATGTTTATCTTCACTCAGCTTTTTCTTTCCTGGACTAAAAAGTTGCCCTCCCCCACTTTATCTCATAAGCAGTATTTTCTTAGCTTTCATTATCTCAGTTTCCACAGGCTCAGGTTCTCTGTAGAGTTCTCACAAAAACTTGTGACTTGCCTTATATATGAACACCCATAAAAGTGCACCTTAACGATACCACAACATTAAATAAACAAATAAACTTATTGATCAACAGCCTCATTACCAAAAGATTCATGATCCCCCTACAACAATGTTTTTCCTGTGCTGCAGTATATTTTCCAACCAGATTTGGGGTAGGAAGTTTATTGATGTCTATTCCTTCCACACTTCCACACTTAAGACAACATACAAAAACCACGCACAGGATCAATAGCAGCTTTGAATTTTAAACATTTTAAAGTGACTGGAACATTTCGTTTTCTCATAAAGGTGATGAAATTTGAAACAAACCTAAATGTTTTCTCCTCAGAGAGAAGCCCAGGGAGTATCTCAAAATCATGGATGTTGAGGAAAGGAAAACAGATTAAAGATTGCCTCTTTGCAGATTCCCTGAATACAGTCAATGCAGGAGAAGGGTGCAAATTCTATGACTATTTTCAATCTACGTAAAATGGAACATAAATCCTTCTAACCTAAAAGTATAAAAAGAAAGTAAAAGGCAGAAAAGCTGCAGAGAAGTTTGTAACAGACCTGAGAACAAGGAATCAACCGTCGCTTCGAGAGCTATGAGAACATCTGCAGCTGGGAAAGGAACACTTGGCAGAGCAATAGGTATGAGTAGGTCAATGCGAGGCTGGGGCCATTCTCACAGGCAAATAAAGGTTACAAATACTTCTTGGTACTGTGAATTAGAGAGTGAAATTGGTATCCAGCTGCTAAAACCAGTAATCTGAAAGAACTGCTGTGCAAAGATGACCATGGACGTCGGCTGTCCATTTAAATAAAGACATCGAGAAACTGAAGGAATTAAGTGGGTTCCAGTCATGGGGAAATATGACAGTAAAGGCAGAAGTTAGTTGCTTACAAATGCCCCAAGAAAAATGAGGATATGCAAACCATGCAACATAACAAAGTCTAGAGCTAGACATTATACATGTCATCTTGATTAAAAAACAGACACACCTTGTCTGGTAGCAAACTTGAATGGGGATGCAGCATCTCATAATAATGATTTTGACAAGTAGCATAGCATGAACATATTCTCTATGCCTGCAAACCCAAGACAAGCCACAGGCCTGCATCTGTTTTAAAGGAGATCATATGGAGATGCTGGACAGATAAGCAACCATAAAGGAGACCGATTTAAAAGACATTTGGGGACTGAATAAAACTAAGGGAAGTACTTTCTCGTAGAAGTAGGGCCTTTCTACTGGCCCTAAATGAACAGTTTTGAAGCAGCTCTGAAGAGCTATCACATACACCAAGAAGAAAGTAAGCCAGTTTGAGCAAAACAAATTTGGCTGCTAACATAAGAAAATAGAAGCCCCAGCGTGCTAGAGGAAAACAGTATAGAAACATAAATATGGCAAGTGAATAGGCCAAGGAATCACAGCACCAATGAGATGTGGTTATCACCTATGGTAAACTGAGCATTCAATGCCTTTGCAGCAAGAATATTATCCCAAAAGAATCAGGAAATTGTAGTTTGTAGACTCAGATACACAAAGATAAATTAAAATAAAAAGCAGTATGATTCAGGGCTGTATTTAATCTGGCTGGGATGGAGTTAACTTACTTCATAGCAGCCCATCTGATGCTGTGTTTTGGGTTTATGGCTAGAAGAGTGCTGATAACACACCACTGTTTTGTCTATTGCTTGCAGTGTCAGGGCTCTCGTTTTTCCACTCTGCCCCCACATCAACTAGGCTGGAGGTGGGCAAGAGAATTGCAAAGAGACAAAGTTGGAACAGCTGACCCAAGCTGGCCAGAGGGATATTCCATGCCAAGTACCATCAAACTCTGCAGTAAAAACTGCAGTAGCAGCAGAAGGGTGGGGCTTCCATGTTGGCTGCTGTTCAGAGACTGGCTGGGCATTGATCTGCCTGTGCAAGGTGATGAGTGATTTCCTTTGATTTTTTTTCTTCCCATTCCTTCCTTCACCTGTTATACTGTTTATCTTGATCCATGAGATTTCATGATTTTGTTCTTCTTATTTTCTCTTTAGTATTTTAATTTAACAGAGCTTTTTCTCAAAAATAAATAAATAAATAAATAAAAGAGTATCTGTATTTACTCCAACTACCCCGACTTGCAACCATCACTATACATAGAAGGGAACCTGCCTGGGTTTTTCTTCACCCATTTCCAATAATCCTTCAACATCCCATTCTGGACCATTTTAGGAGCATTTCACCTACACATATGCCTATTATCAAACTCTGAGAGATAAATCAGCAAAACAAATTATTCTCCAGTGGTGCATCGAGCTCCACATATTCTCCATAAAAACAATGAGTGCATCACTGGTACAGAAGGAAAATATGGGAATCCACAAATATAGAAAGACTGATAAAATATCAAAAACATTTATAACAAGAATAACACAGTATGACATGGTTGAGAGCCACCAGGGATTCTTTTAGTACTGAGAAGGAAGAAATACAGTATTTATACTTTAAACAGATAAATATTTGGCAACAAAAAGGGGAGGAAAAAAGACGGAGTGGAAGATTTAAAGAAGGGGAGGGGAAGATATCAAACTAATAAATCCTTTAAATAGTAGGAGACTGAGAAGTAATGCATGTTTTACCATTTTCCTTTTCTTTGAGAGCATATAACACTCTCAAAAGAAGAGAGTATATACTACTCTCAAATAAACCCTTGTGAAAATATTTGGTATCTTAGATTTCATTTCAGCAAATGTTTTCAGGCTACTAATATAGGTCACATCCATTTGGCACTCTGGACCAGCCTACAGCTGTTTGACTAATGCAGCAAATGGAGGCTGGTGTTCAGTTCTGCAGCACATTAGAGAGTACATTTCACATTCAGATTGTAAATTGCCAACTCCTGAAGAACAAACCAAGTTCTCCCATTTCTAGCACATTTAGCTAGCAGTTAAAAAGCTTCTGTAACAGTTTTAATGATTTTTATATCTTGTTAATGTCTGGGACTTAAACTGATGGAACTCATTGCCAAAGGACATATGTAGTATACAAAAGCATACTTTTACTGATTTAAAATATCTATATTGTATATAGATATATTCAGTCTCATCTACAGTTCTTTTAATTTACAGATTAGGTAAATACCTAAAAATAGTAAGATTTAAAAGTCCTGTAGCATGCAGAATTTCTTGGAACAGGGAGAAATCCTGATATTACAATAGGTTCTGTCCGGAGCAATAAGAAAGTGTGTGCATTTGCAAAAGTGTGCACTCTTCTGGCACATTAGATCTCAATTTTATTTCCAAGGAAGCTAAACTGCAGAACGGAGCAGACTGCGTGCACCTGAGTCTTATCCCAATTTACCTTTTTTAAGCCCTTCATTATTTCTGCAGAACAGCAAAGTCGAATATACAAGTGAAACCTAATACATCTATTCCTGAAACAAATTTTAATTCAACAGAATTAGTGACAGCCTTCTAAGTAGCCTAATGGACACATCTTAGAAATAATTTATACCTGTGTTAAATAAAGGGGTACTTCGGCCTTGATATTCTTGTACCTTCCAGGGAAGTGAATCTGCTTGGTTTGTGATATCTGACATAGAGTAGGCACTATATTATCATTTTATATCACAGTGGTGGAGCTTTTACTACTTTCCTTTACATTCAAATGTTTCTCTCTTACCTGGCTTGACTGGCAAGGTTATAGAGATTTTCTCCTTCAGTCTGGTTGAACTGGCAGCCAAATTACAAAAGCTTTTTTCTAAAATAAATCTTTACTAAAAGGTGGCTTCTCTAGCAAAACTACGTTGTGCTTATGTCATTTTCCCTTCCATATCTCCATTTAAATATTAAACAATTATTGTCCATACATTTACCATAAGCCAGTAGCAGTGAAAAAGATAACGTGGGAATCCTAGCTCACTGTTATTACACACTTTCAGATAAACATTGTCTATTCCCTCAAATGTGTGCATAATACATAGAAAAACAGGACACATTTAATAGTGAGATTGCCTCAGATAGAAAATATTTTTGAATATACGGATATGAGAACAGATTTGATTAGGAGAGGATGCAGGACCTGCTGGGCATTTGTCTGCCTCTTGGAGGTGGTGAGTGATTTCCTTTGTCAAGCTTGTTTTTTTCCCCTCTTTACTTACTGAGGTGTTTTTATCTCAACCCACAAGTTTTCTTGATTTTGTTCTTATTTTCACCCCATGTCCCCCTGGAGTGAAGATGCAGAAATGAGCAAGCAGCTGTGTGGCAGCTTGGCTGCTGGAAGGGTCAACAAACCACAGGAGCATGTGTGCTTGTTTTTCCACCATGCCCAATGAAAGGGTGACAGGCAAGAGATCTAACCACATCTCCTCCCAGAGATCCTCTGTTAATCATCATTATCAATTCACGAACTCACGATAAATTTGGTTTTGTTCAACCTGATTTTTTCTCCTCCTTGTTTAGAAGTTGAATTAAAGCATAATTACTAGCAGTATGCCACTTGTGACAGTATGAGCTGATTAGCTTGTAAAGCTCTGATTAGTTTGGGGCTATCTTAGTGGAAAACTATGAATTATAATGGAATATGCAGATAGTCCTGGAGAGGTACTTATGACATAAACCAAAAGAATTTTATATATTAAAAATACATAAATCAAAATGAGAATATTTTATAATTGCAATCTACTATAGATAGATGTCACTGTGAATGATTATGCAAATCTTCTCATATCCAAACAACTCACATCATCTCATAACCAGACTATCTTTCTATTTTCCACCACACTAACTTTGTTCTCACATAGGGTCACTCCTTCTGCATGCTCCGGGTCCTAGTGATGGAGTCTCTACATACGTGGCTGATGGGAGAACACCATTATGTTTGTAAACACTACAGCAGAACCGCTTACCAGTGGATTACTTTACAGCATGTACATCCTGCCTGTCAACACAGATCACACTCAAACAGAAAAGTTTTGCATTTCATAGCTGACTGCTCTGCTCATTGAACCACTGGTGTTCTCAGGCCAGGGCACAATGGGTGGGCTAAACATAGCTCGGTGCGATATTTTCTGAAAGTCCTATTGGATAATGGGATTTCGGAACAGAAAACAGTTGCAGCAAATGTTTTTAGTCCCTTTTCAGCAAGTGTTATACTCTATTGCAGTACTTTAATTTGTCTTTATGACACGTTGGTTTTACCTCTGTTGCAACATGGCTTGCAATGTGCAAGTAGAAAAAGAGCATCAACTTACTTTCAGCCTAAAACCACGAAGCCACTCAAGATTACTTTTAAGTGATTAAAAATGTGATTAAATAAATAGTAGTTCAAAGTACTCCTTGGGCAAGAAAGACTACAATATTATGGGAAATTTCTCAGTGAAAAATTGTAAGGAAGAAATCAGCTTTGGAGGAAGTTGTAGACTTGGCTGAGGTCTGCTGTTGAAAGGGCTAATACTACTGCCTCTCCACTGCAGCAAAGAGCACCAAATCCCATACAAAAGGATTCAGGGCTGCTTATGTAGACAAAGCTCCCTTTGATGACAGAGTCAGGAGTACTTTCCTCATTTCACCACAGAATAAACTACCCATTACTCAGTGCTTCTCAAATTCCTACCACATTCCTGCTTCAAGTATCAGGCTCAGATTCACAGGCTGCAGTTCACAGTAGTATAAGACACCTGGTATTTTTTGTAGAACTACGCGTTATTTCATGAGAATGTGAAATGACTTGACACCATGACTAATGCTAGTAGAACAAGAATACAAATACCTGAATGACTTGCTGCCCCACGCTTCCCACAGCATAAACAAACTATTCACAGTGTAATGCCTTGGCACTGAAACTGCCGTGGGGCAGGGGGGAGAAGGGAGAACACAAGGGAAAAGCAGGGTCTCCTCAATAAGCAAAATATTTGCCTATCATTCTTGAGATGAGTGAAAGTTTGTGTCACACCAGGGTCCAAATGGCTACGTAAAACATCAAACTGAATTTCTGGTGTACCACTGGCCAGATCCTACATCGTGTCAGTATGTAAAAGCACACAGGAAAACACATGGCCTCTCTGTAGCATAAACATACACAAGTGGCACAGGATCCCCGACCAGCCAAGGTAAATGGCAGGAAATGTACCACCAACCTGCTGCTACAAGTAGAGGCCAGTGCAAGGGCAGCCTGCTGATTAGCACCATCATTCCCAGGGACGTGTGCATTCTGGACACTTGTGTTTCCATAGACTAAATCCTACGCAAATTCTTTATTCCTTTCACCTCTTTTCTACAAGCTGCAAGTCCAAGCAAATGGAAATCTTAAGCAGTTGTCCTATTATGTCAGAAGAATGAATTAAACTTGAGGATTTACACTGACTGAGATAGTCCAATTCTTATTTTTCTTGAAAGTTGTGCACTCTTTTGGATGGCCTGGTAGAAATTTGCAAATCAGATTACAAATATGAGTAGGACAATCCAGTTCTCAAGATCTTCTTTCACAGAGGTACCTCTTTCACAGAGGCATCCAAATATGAATATCAGAATCTATTGCTAAGCACCCACTTTGGCAAAAAATGACCTATTTTTTCCAGTTAAACTAAAGTTCATTTCACAGAATGGGATCCAGCAGTTCTTTTCATGAGTCTCCTCCCCTTCATAAATCAACTTACATGCTTTTGCTATTAGTATTATGATAAGAGAATACAATATCCTCTGAGAGCGTCAGCTTGTGCAAAAGAATGTGGATCCACTGACTGTTTTGGAATGTGGTGGATTTACAGCAGCTGAACAATACACTGTCCTCCAACAAAACTGTTGCAAAGGTCACAGATGCACATACCCAGTACAATGCTTGCACTTCTATTTTAAGCTAGATTCCTCATAGCTGCTAAATTCACAGTAATTCACGTTCTATTATGTAGCACAGATTACTACAAATCTAGTGCCTATGTACACACATATGGTGTAACCTTGGTTACATTACTTCTAAATCAGTCTCTTAACTGTGCCTAAGAATAGGTTACAAACTGCAGTTGAAAAATGTTTCATGAGACAGTTGGTTTACATTTACAGAAATCACATTTGTTTTTGTAGTCTTTTCCAACTATAGCTCATGATTTGGAATAGGAATAATGTACTTATAAAGTGTTCTTCATCTACTATTTATTTTTTCACAGACAACATTTGTGGATTTCTTTAAATTTGACAGCAGTTAAATTACCTTTAGAAATGCCTTACTTTCTAAACATGTGAATGGCACTTTCGCTATGGAAAATATTTAGTAATTTCAAATGACTATGTAGCATCAAGGATATAGAAATTAACGTGTAACCTGAGGTTCTTCCCTCCCCCTTGTGAGTTAAACAATGAGGTCAGTCTTCAGCTCTGTTCTACTCTATTCTGTTCTACTCTATTAGAAACCCAGTATGAAAATTAACATGCTGATCATATATTAATTTAAGTTGCTTACTTTGGGGTCTGATACAAATCATGATATCAAATTCAGTGGACTTTGGATGACACTGTGAGCCTTGTTTAGTCTTCTACTGACTTATTCTCTATTTCACATGAAATCTGCTGCATTTTTGGTGCCGCTAAGTACACTGCATATAGAAACTAACAAATTGCATTTGCAGCATCGTACTGCATACAGTTGTGAAATAGATTTTATAGAGTAATGCAATCACATGATAACCAGTCAGGCATAATAAGTCAGCCTCTCTCCGTCAGCACAATTATCCCTATTTCAAAGCAGAAATTCCTTCTATTTTCTTCTAAGTTCAAATGGATTCCTGCTAAATGCTTTCCTTTTTTACTTCCCTAAATGGACAAATATTTTTATTGCTACACTCAATGACATAACATTCACAGCAGAGTGAGGGAACTGCTTTGTAAGTATATTATTTATTTATTTTAAGAAAAGTCCTTGGTTTGAAACCCTCCTTGAAATACCTTAAAAAACACCACAAGAATACTTTTGCCAAGCACAGTGTCCAGAGGAGAATAAAAGTTCTGGGGCCGGAGAAAGGTTTAGGCTTGATGGGCCTAATTTTTCAATTAATTCCCTTACGGTCAGAGAGACAGCCAAGAGCTCCAAAACAGCCTCAATATATTTTATTTAGTCACAAGGAATTCTGTGTGATGGACAACTTAAAATAAATGCTCAAGAGGAAAGTATAGCGTATAAATCAGGAGAAGAACAAAATAAACAAGTATCTTACAGAGCCCTACAGCACAGACCTGTGGCAGCTGCTATGGTGGAAAATATTCTCCATGGAATTCAATAGTTTGGGCCTTGCTCTGTTAAAGGGCCCTTTGTCCTTCAACAAGTTTTGAGGGTTACCTAAAGAATATGTTATTTTTAAGAATCCTATGCTAGTTACGCATCCTGATCTCAGGTCTTCAGAAGAAGAAAAAGTCTTAGTTCAGTCTGGTCATAGGCACCCTCCAGAGGAAAGGCAGTTCACATGTAGCAAGCTTCTTTGCATAGTTTTTAGTCCAACAATGGACTCCTCTCTGTTTATCATTAAATAACATCAAAGCACAGCATTCTTACATCTTGTAAGTTACTCCAAGCTGATTTTTAACTGATTATTCTCTTTCCTTACATGTCTTCACTATTAACAGCACAGCCCTTCAATCCAGAGGAAGATGAGTGCTCAGAGGACATCAATGTGCCAATTTCTCTTCAGTACACTTCGTTAATGAGCTGGTTTGCCTGTCAAACAAGTCTAACACATAATATTTGTCCAAGGAAACAATTGCAAATGCAACCCCATAGCTTCAAAGCACATACTAAGCCACCTAGGTAAATACAGACATAAGCAGGACATAATTTAGCAGGAAATGTACATTACAGCCAGAGAAAATGGTCCTAGTGATGTGAATTCTCAACAGCGCGCAGAGGATTTTTGCATACTTCTATGGTCACTGATATGCTGTTATATTCACTTGCAACAACACCTATGTACCTAGCTTATCTCAACATACAAGTATCTTTAATAAGCCTAGGAAAAACAGAAATTCGAGGTTAATTACTGGCCCGTACTAGGTCTCCCATTTGCTCCTGTAAACCTCATTTCTTAAACTCAGAGGTGAAATCGTGTCCTTCTGATAGTACACAAGAAGAGTTCACACACAAAAAAAATATTATGATGTAAGCAGCAAGATCTGTATGTGCAGACAATTTGTGAATTACCAGAAGAGGAGCCAGACGTTTCAGAAGCCTTCACAAAAAACACACGTATCCTGGAGTTACATGGTTTATGTTCCCCTGAGCATTACACAATGCATGGAGTAAACTGCTGCTAAAATGCAGAGTCAGGCTCTGGTATCTCAATACCAAGGCTTTGTTGAAGGTAGGCAAAGATCATGACAGTATTTTCTTCCCACGTTACTTCCCAGGTTTAGTCTATGTTACTCTTTTACAGTGTTTCACAACTTATTTTCCACCACATCTTGTCTGCTCAGTGTCCTATCCAGAATCTGATGTTTTTCTGCACAGTCCTGCAATTCAAACTAAAACCTGCAGCAATCACTTTTTTTTTTTTTTTTTTTTTTTTTTTTTTTAAACAGAAACTTCATCTAGGTCCCTGAAACCACACTATCCAAATTACTTGACAGTTCTGGAGTGAGAGCTGGATGGTTGGAATTGTCTTGTGCTCCTCAGCCTCTGGAACAGAGTTGTCATAACTGGACCTTAGAAAACACTTACTGGTGTGATTCACTCTAATTTGAAAGCCATGCCTCCTCTGGCAGGAAGACACAAACCCCATTCAGCTACATATTAAAATTATCTTCAGACACTACAGGCTGCTTAAACAACCATCAAGAATCTGACCTATTTTCTTCAAGAATCACCAACTAAGCAGGACTTTGTAAAGTCATTCCTGCCTTTTTCAGAAGCACTGACTGTAGATATGCTCCAGTTACACTGTATCAGGGGACCTCACCTCAGTATGCTTCTCTTTCAAAATGTTTAAAACAGGGTTTCAGCTTTATCAATTAGCCATGCCCTAGCTGGGCAGAACCTTCAGACAAGTTATTCATTTATTTGCTTTATGCTACTCGCAATGCTTGGTAATTTTTTATTTTTTTTTTTAATATCTCAGCTTTTTTCCTCCTCCTTGTACACTCAACTTCTGAAGTGATGTGTGCTAGTCTGTTTTCAGTTATTTTTAAAAAAGTGTCATACACAGTACAGTATCAGACCAGTTATGGTTTACATCTGTGAACATATTCTCTACATTTTTTTGCTTTAAGTAAACAGCAAGCAGCAGTGTAGTTCATGACCTTTTGGAAAAAGAAAGTCACTGTTGGAAAAAAATTAGCTAGTAGATAGCTTTATGCGATTGTGACTCCAATTCATTACACCAAAAATGGGGAGGGAAAAAAAAAAAAAAAAAAAAAAAGAGAGAGCCTGTCAAACCCTGCTGAAGCAAACATACAGGAGTTATCACACATTCATATACACTCCTAACATAATCTCGAAGTCTAGCTTCTGGGGGCAGAGGTGGTAAATTCAAATTAAGGCTGAATCCCTGCACAGAGTCCATCTCTGTTGTAACTCACTGGAGGCCACTGAAACCTCCAGAGCAAACTAAGCAGAGCAGCCTGACAGCACACATGGAAGACGCAGTTCTGTGGCCAGGTGCAGTCAGCACTATGCAAGGCACCCCTGCCTGCACACAGCTGAGAGAAATCCAGCACTGAAATGAAGACAGGCTTTTGAGTATCTGTACACTGAAAAATATGTGACTATCTTCCAATCTCTGAAAATACTAGAGCATTGACTAAGCAGAATAAGCCGTAGCTGCAGACAGTGGCTTGAAACCACCAGTCCAGATTTCTTTTTTTTGCAGTAAGATTTAAATCAGAAGGTAAGCTCCTCTCTCAGTTATGTCTTTGATAGATCTTGTGCTGTCTTGCTTGGATGGAAGAAGAGATTTATCAAATGTTGATTTTGTCTCAACACCCTATGCCATATATTTCTAAAATGGAAAGAAAACTCTCTGGTCAGTATCCATACATATTACTCTTCTCCCCATCTATGAAATTTCTAGGAAGGAAACCAGAGAGTCAAGTAAAATTCTCCAGAGTCCTGAAGCGAAGCACATGTCCTTGCCAAGAGTCTAGTTGCCTTCACAAGGAAGTTGCACATAAATGGAGAACCAATTTTCAAATTTCCTTTGAATCTACAGACAAGTAAGCATGTTTCCCATCCCATTTCCCCCTCCCCTGGCACACACAGCATCTGCCCTTTTGGGGAAGAAGCACATTAAAATCCACCCTTCAGCTTGTATTGTTTTATTTCCCTGCACAGAAAATTTAGGAGATTAGAGTTAAGCTGACACTCACACACAAAAACAAAACAAAACAAACAAACAAACAAAAAAGCTGTTGGAAATGTTACTGGGATGTGATAGCAAGCCAGTTAAGTACCACATCTGAAGGCTCTCAAATTTTGTTGGTGATAAAAGTAACATCACCTTCCCTTCCCGTCTAGGTCTAATGGCTGGACACAGTTTTCAGCCAGCTGACACCTTCATCAAAGGAAAATGCTTTGATAGGGAAAACAGCTGCTAGCATGGATTTCTGCAGTGTTTTTTGTACCAAGTATGGTGTCAACAGCTAGGACTGAAAGGACTACCTTGGATGCAAAACTATACAGCTCTTCCTTTTCCCTTGATGCTTTCCTTGAAAATGTGGAGAATCAGCAGACAGACTGAGCAGAGTTCTGGGAACTGCACTGCAGACGCCAGCTTGCAGGAAGGATCCAGAAGCATAGAGCTGCTGCAGCTCAGTGACATGTTTAAGTTGCAAATTCTTGAAAGTCCTTGGCTCTTCCAGGAAAGGGGACTAGTTTTGCCATTGTCATGCTAGGGCCCAGGCTTTTCTGACAGTTATTTAGCTTTTGGAGTTAATGAAGGGACAAATTTTATCAGCAGGCTCTGCAAAGAGACTAGGTGGGTGATGATGGTCTACACTAGTCCAAAGAGGGTAGAGGGGTTATTCTCCTATCACCTTGGTTGTTTAATAACATTCCACTCTGTAACCAAATAAGATCTACAGCAGCAATAAACATAAACAGATTTTTTTCTTGTCATGTATAAACTCACCCAGAGATTGTCACATTGTTGCCACATTGAAGAGATGGTATACAAATTCCCTTCACCTGAGAAAACAGAAAGAACATACAATAAAAGAGATGGAAATGAAACTTATAAATATTCCAGAAAACAAATAAACAAATAGAAATCTGACATCTGTTAGTAATTATCATTCACATTTCCTAATTTTGAATTTGGCAGAAATTCCATTTCCAGCGCTGTTTTTCTGTATTCATACAGACTTATTGATCTCTGAAGCCAAATAACTTTCCCTCATTTCAATCAGCAACACTGCCTGATGTGGGATCCATCAGCTATGCCTTTTTTTTTTTTCTTTTTCCATTCAAGTTTTCTTTCCAGGTAACAGGTGCCCCAGCTTCCACTTCTTGCCTTTTGTCTTGTCTACAATCCTCACAGCTGTCCCATTACTCACAGCTGTCTTGTGTACCACTGGCTCACTTCTTGCTTCATGCCACATGTAATTTTATAAACTGGCAGCTCTGCTGCAACCAGTCCTTGGGACTGCGGTCTTCACAGTGTGGCCTGGCAGGTCAGCCTTTGTTTTAGAGGCAGCTCCCTCCCATTGGCTCTTCTGGTCCTTGACAGCCTCTGACAGATAGTACTATTCATCTTCAAGCTTGCTCCTGTGAGCTCCTAAAACCCAGCTGTACCTGAGCACTGCAATTCAGCAGTCCACTGAGGGCCAGGGAAAAAGCCAGCACAAGATATTTTTCTTAATTACCACATGTATTCCTTAGCTTCTCAAAGAGATAAGATTAATACTAGATTCCATCAAGAGCTAACTGCAAGGATAACACCATTGGTTAAGGAAATTCCTGACCTGCAAACTGTTGGAGGATCGAGAACATAAGGGAAAGTAGTGCTCTGACAGGCTTTGGTGCAGGGGGAAGACAGAGCAAGCCAAAGGCCATTCCCCATCTCCACAGAGCTATTTAGCAGGAAGTACTCACAGCAGAGACTTGTCAGATATTAAAGAGACATGACCATCTAGGCCAAAAGGCCAATAATAATAAAAGCCTGGATGGCCTTGTGGTCAGATGAAGCACTGGCACAAAAACTGCTCTGTTGTGCTACAAGGCCTCCAGAACTTCCCCGTTAGAAAGGCTAGCAGGAGATCAGGTGATGTCTTCCTCTATTTGCTGTGTTTGAGACTTTCTATTTCCTACTGAAGCTTTGCCATCTCAAAGCATTTCTGGGCATCAAACTTCAGCAAGCAAACTTTACCCAGAGAGCTAAAACCCACCTGAGCTCCTTCACCACACAGCCAGGGTCAGCTGCAATTGCCCATTCTGCTTTGGCTGCCTGTTTGTGCAGAGTGTCACTGCAGCAAGAAAAATGGTCATGCCCACTACTTATTCCCAGCACTGAATGAATAAATTAGCCTGTCTGTAACTTTCATTAATCACCCAAGTTCAACTCAGTTTTGCTGGATGACCTATGATCTGTGGGTTTCTTTGCTGCTACACTTGAAAAGCAGGGTGGATTTTGCCTTATAAAGTTATTTACTTGACCTTTTGAAAAGAAAGATCTGAATACTATTTTGACATGTGTGAGCTGTCTGATACTCTATTAAAAAAAATCACAAATCTCTCAGTCTAGGGATATTTCTTGTATTTCCATTCATACAGATTTTCTAGGAACAGTGAAGGCAGATTCCTCTGTATCTTTTCCTTTCCATCTCTGGTTCAGATTGCTGTTGGCAAGATCTCCTGGTAATAGGAATCTGTCAGATATTAAAAGCTAAAATAAAAATCAGTGAATGCTCCAACTAAATTGCAAGCACATCAAATACAGTTCTGTCAACTCTAAAGGTCAGATTTTGGTTTTGTGAGAACTTGCTCAATGCAACAAGAACCGCATATGTAAACACTGTGTTCTGTTGCATGCCTTGAACTTTCAGGACCAGAAATCCCTTCTGTTCCATGCAGCTAACACCTTAAAACACAGTGGCAAAAATATTGTAAATGCAAAATAAATAACAAATCAATGAATTGGTGTTTGCCAGAAGGTAGTCTTCAAAGAAATGAAAAGAGAAAGTTCAGCCCAGAGGTTAGGACCCTGTTAGAAATCACTGAAATTCAGGATAGGAATACAATTCAGCTCCCCGGTTTGCTAGCCATTGGACAATACTTTCAAAACTGTAAACAGGCTGAACGTTAAGTGTGTAAAGATGCATGTAAGTATGCATGGGACTTTTCAAAAGCAAAACCAAGCTCAAATTCCATGGATGTTAACAGGAAGTAAGCACCAAATGCATCTTTCAAATGCAGTGACGGATTTACTGGCCACTTTGAAATGCCTATGTATCTCTCAAACATTAGTAACCTCATTTGTGAAAACCGTTTTTCAGAACTGACTTTGGGTTAATTGTGAACTACACTTCAGTTGCAGTGCACTATGAAAAACAAAAGTTAGTCCACACAGGAATATAGGAACTGATGATAACTGTTTCATAGAGTGGAATTTGTACAAGTTAGGATGCTTATGTGTCCCAAGCCTGATTCTTATATATATAAATCAGCACTAGTTGAACCTTTCCAAGGTCTGGTATAATACGCTTAAATCTAAAAGAATGGAACCCAAAATCACAAAATTTAGAATCTGCACCCTAAAACCAATTTTATGTACTGCGAGGTTTTTCCTTAGTACCCACTGAAGGAGAAAGCAAAAAGTAATGTTCCTTTCAGCATTTAGCTACTGGCATTTTCTGCTGCAAATTAAATTTCAAGCTCCATATTACCTAAACACTTAGGTTTGAATTGAATTGTAAGCTGGTGTGTATTGCTCACATGCTTAAAATAGAGGGCAGGTTTACATATTCCTTCATATAAAGCACATCCGTATACATATCAAAAAACCACAAGGAGAAAGTGACAAGCCACTACTTTGTGGTGGATAGATCAGTTTCTTTCTTAACTATATTGCTATGTATTTCTTAGCAGAGAGCACTGCTCACATGTAAGCATACATTCAAATATTCTTTTTTATAGGACATGCCTGCCATTGGTCACATGGCCAGAAACTTTGATGAAACAGAGGAATTTTCAATAGATGCATTTCTTCCTCTGCCACTTTCAACTGAACTCCCTTAAAACCTCATTGTACAGCTACTACACATGCTGTAAATAAAACATACCAGGTGCTTGCTAAACATGGAATTTAAAGCTCATCTTGAACCTGAAACCTGCTCACATTAAAAAACACCCTGGAGGCTTACACAACACCCAGCCTCATTTCATGCTGCAGACACAACATTTCTCTTGGCGATACTTGCAGGAGGCCAGCACACACCCTCCATATCACCCAGGCAAGTCTCTTCCCTGTTTTCGCTTCAGTTCAGCCCTGGCTCACATGAATGGGAATTCTTTCTAACAGTTAGTAGAAATAAGCTGCATTACAATAGTACCTATGAGGACATACTGTGCCAGTCGCTATACACATACTGAGCAGGAAGATGGCAGCTTTGCCTGGCAGAATTTTTGATCCTTATAGAACGACAAAACCAACAAATCTATGAAATGATCAGCCTCTTGAACAAATACAGCTGAGGCAGAGAGAGATCAAGTGAAAAAAAGTCCCAAATCACTTAAGAAGGCTCACTATATCCAGAACAGGTTATTCCTTGGCAAGAACACTAAGATCACAAATGCACAAGTTAAAAAAAATATGTTTACTGCTTGACTGTTAAAAATGTCCTAATGTATTCACCTCAGGTGCTGTCCCAAAAGGTGCTGTTCTGTTTGTTCAGACAGCAGTCTTTCACTAATTAAGATTAGATAAAGCTTCAGTGCCAGTCTAGAAATTAAAGCAATTATAGAAAGAAGTAAATAAATGACATCACCATCATCAATTTATCATCTTATTTGAAAAATATTTTTTTAAATGATTTCCAAATACAGACATTTAATGCAAATGTCCTCTCTTTAGTCCAGCTTAACCAATTACTCTAAATCCTACCTGATTCCTTACAATAGAAGTCTCCTCTTTCGCTCATGGACACCCCAGCTCCTAGTCTTTAACTGAGGCACAGGGCAGCTACATGGCATGGACAAGCTGAAATGACCACATGTTCAGGCAGAATCCATGACATTTTCTGGCAACATTTGGTTTTAAGGATCCAAAAATACCTACAACCTTTTTTCTTGTAACTATGCTGCAGTTACCAGATTTTGAGTTAGCAGCAACGTGTGGATATTTTTCAGAGCATTTTTTCCAGTGATTTAATGTCTGAATGAATTCATTATGAAACACAGAAGTGTCATTAACTTTCACCCTAAGCAAAAGAACAGCTTTACGAGTGTCCACACACATTTGCTTCACTCCAGCCACGGTTCACTACATTGCCTACCCATTCAACCAGACTGTTTGGTTCTGGTAAACACCAGACAAGCTTCCCTGGCTCCCGTAGTTAGTAAACCAAAGAAAAATTTTGTTGACAAGTGTGTAGCTGGTGTATTTCAGAACTGCAGAAAGCATTCAAAGGCTATCTTTGAAAAAGTCTCTTTCATACAAGATGACAAACCAGGTCAGTACAGTAATGAGCAGAACTTTTAACTCTACAGAGCCTTTCAATAAAACAGAAAAATGTTTTGATGATGGAAAAAGTGAAGAACTTAGAAAAAGCTATGCAGCCTAGAGGGTGATTTGCAATAAATTCTCCTTCCTACCATTATGTAACATGTATGCCTTACCTACATGGCACTGCTGCATCTTTTCAAACAAAAAAATTACAATTGAGATATGTTTTCATGAAGCCAAGTTTAATTTTCCCACAGGCCAAACTCATTTTACTCCTATCCAACTGCAACCAGAGACCAGTTCTGCATTGAGTGCAGATCAGACCAGACACTTCCCAGCCCTCTCCCTAAAATGTCAATAGCATGCAAATGAATTCTATATGCAAATGATCAACTCAGAGAATGGTGACAAAAAAGTCCTGCTATTCCAGTTCCATGACTCAAGAAAAAACAAGCAGCGTAACTACATACGTCACCTTTTATTTAAAAACCTATATTAAACATGTGTGGCCAGATTCAGAATAATGCAAGCATGTGTTAGACTGTGTCCTGGTTTATGAGCTGACTCACTAGAAAGCTGGGATCTACTACTCTGATGGAAAAAAAAAAGGAAAAAAAAAAAGAAAAAAAAAAGTGGCAAAAACAGGTTCCTAAAGGCATTAAAATGTAGCTGGATTGATACTGATAATTCAGTTTCTTTTTCCTGTATAAAAACAGCAGTAAGCTTTCTGAGTTTATATTAGGGCACTGAAATGGGGAATCCTCCCTCCCTCCCTTACTTGCTAAGCAGGCCAGTGCTCATGGCCCCAGTAATCTCCAAAGGCTTTCCGTAAAGATCACAGAATCATCTAGGTTGGAAGAGACCTCCAAGATCACCTAGTCCAACCTCTGACCTAACACTAACAAGTCCTCCACTAAACCATATCACTAAGCTCTACATCTAAACGTCTTTTAAAGACCTCCAGGGATGGTGACTCAACCACTTCCCTGGGCAGCTCATTCCAATGCCTAACAACTCTTTCAGTAAAGAAGTTCTTCCTAAGATCCAAGCTAAACCTCCCCTGGCACAACTTTAGCCCATTCCCCCTCGTCCTGTCACCAGGCACGTGGGAGAACAGACCAACCCCCACCTCGCTACAGCCTCCTTTAAGGTACCTATAGAGTGTGATAAGGTCGCCCCTGAGCCTCCTCTTATCCAGGCTAAATAGTCCCAGCTCCCTCAGCTGCTCCTCATAAGACTTTGTCTCCAGACCCCTCACCAGCTTTGTTGCCCTTCTCTGGACTCACTTGAGCACCTCGATGTCCTTCTTGTATTGAGGGGACCAAAACTGAACACAGTACTCGAGGTGCGGCCTCACCACAGCCTAATACAGGGGGACAATCACTTCCCTAGCCCTGCTGGCCACACTGTTTCTTATGCAATCCAGGATGCTGTTGGCCTTCTTGGCCACCTGAGCACACTGCTGGCTCATATTCAGCCAACTATCAGCCAACATTCTCAGGCCCTTCTCGGCCAGGCAGCTTTCTAACCACTCATCTCCCAGCCTGTAGCGCTGCTTGGGGAAGTTGTGCCCCAGGTGCAGGACCTGGCACTTGGCCTTGTGGAACCTCATACAGTTGGCCTCAGCCCATCGGTCCAGCCTATCCAGATCCTCCTGCAAAGCCTTCCTACCCTCAAGCAGATCAACACACACAACTTGGTGTCATCTGCAGACTTACTGAGGGTGCACTCAATCCCCTCATCCAGATCATCGTTAAAGATATTAAAGAGAACTGGCCCTAGTACTGAGCCCTGGGGGACTCCACTAGTGACTGGCTTCCAACTGGATTTAACTCCATTCACCATGACTCTTTGGGCCCAGCTAACCAGCCAGCTTCTAACCCAACAAAGCGTACGCCAGTCTAAACCAAGAGCAGCCAGGCCAGGAAATACCTATGCCTACCTCTTTTCCCTACAATTCTTTGCATGACAGAGACCTGCACTGTGGAAAATCACTCACAGTCCACATATTAAGTGAGTCAACACAAAGATCTACATATTTTGTGATGTACCCTATTATAAACTAACACTTCATTGAACAGTTGTACCAAAAACTTACTGTATAGTCACTTTGCACAAGAGTTTAAAAAACTACTGGAAATTTGCAGTAGAATTTGAATCTAGATTCTATTCTAAAAGCTTAAAAAAGCCGCCTTTACAATAAGTACACATCACATTTTAACAGTGGTTTTACAGCTCTTAGCAGTTTAATTATATGGATCTTCAGAACTCATTTCACTGGCAGCTCATTTTACAGAGTTGGACCACAGTACACTGCAAAAATTCAGATATGTTGCATAAAGCCATGGAAGAAAACTTTTTGTCCTGTCAAGTCCTTGTAGGAAACAGCAGTTTAGTGTGTGAACTGCTCAGCACATCCCTAGTAATTCCCTACTGGTTTCAGCAGGGCTTCAGATGCATCAAACAGACCAATGGTTCTCACATCAGGAAAACTGAGTCACTTTGGCCATAAATAAAAAATCATTCAACTCTAACTATTATCAGTACTAGCATTTCTTTTAAAGTTCTCAGCTAAATCCCAGGATTTTGACATCATATCATTAATTTCAAAGAACAATTTACAAGAGAAAATTTAGTTTTCCAACTGAATCTGCAATAATTACTAGAACTTTAACATTTTTCACATCTTAATGTCACCTGTTCAAACATTTGCTGGTAACAGAGACCTCAGAGTTCAGTGTGCTGCTGCAGGAGTGAATGAAAAACTTAACATTAAGGGTATTAAAGGTAGTCCCAGCTATCTTAAGCTTCAAGAACAGCTCCTGTATTTTAAGACAATTGCATGCCCAAGTCATGCTAAAGTCTCACTAATCACTGGACTTCAAGCTATATTTCTCATGAAAATTAATAAATATCATACCATTTATGCCAATGCTATACCGAGAAATGGGAAAATGCAGATAAAAATGTTAGTTCTAAAAGCATCAGTCTGATTCAATTCTTGCATTAGCAGGATGTCATGGTCCTAGGATGCAACCTATGCAATTTTATTCCAACAAAAGCAAATAGAGGCTGATGAGATTCAATTTCAAGAGATCCCCAGCCATTATCACCAAGGAGCTCCAGGAAAGGTAGGTATTGATTTCAAAATAAGTGAGTTTATGGATCAAAAAGCTTTTGCTTCCTTTACTCAATTCTGTCATAAAGGTTAGAAGTTAATTTAAACTCAAGCACAAATCCACTGCAGTCACAGTTCAACCTCAGGAGCAGACTTACTAAAGAAGATTTGAGAAGGCTTTCCCTTTCCTCTCAGCTTTTATTGCCACTAGGACATTTGGTGGATATGCTGCTGGGACACTACACAGCTCTTCTGTGCCAGCATCCACATTACAGACACATCAAGCAATCTAGATACACAAGGAAGCAGTCTGCTGAATGGATGCAGACCCTGTGGCAGCAGCACTGTCAAAGCTACAAAGACGTCCAGATACTTTTTTCACCAAAGAGATTGTTCATGTGAGAAAGTATCAAGAGATTAATCTGTCTCAAAGTCTTATCAGGAGATGAGTTCCCTCTTCAAAAGAATTGCTCAGCTGGTATTCATGGCTATTTGATCTTTACATTCAAGGGCAGGACATCAATGGCAATGGTCTCAGAGCCAAGACTGGAGTATTCCAACATCCCAGTTGAACCTCTTAAAGCATTCAACTCCATACAGCATGCTGCAGAAACAAGGTATCTTGGGTGTATGCAGAGCTCTGCTCTGAAGAGAGTGCTGACACTGCACTTCAGTCTGGAAAACATTTTGTAGAGCAAGACTGAAAGCACTGTGTGACCTTGGAAGAGCCTGGTGTCCCTGCAGAGACATGCAGCAGAAGCACATATCCCATGGATCCTGCAACAAGATATATTTGGAACTCTAAACAGAACCTAATGTGAAGACATTATAACACATTTCTTAGTTACTGCTAACAGGAACTTGCTTTTATCTCTGAAATCTCAAGGGTCTATTCTGCCAGCCCTGCAGAATGGCTAGGAGCACTTTCTTAAATTACCAGAAAACCAGTAGGAGCAAGCCAACGTACAGGAGGTTTTTGATACAGAATGCTGTGGTTAAACATTTGTCCATTAAAGGAAGCATGTAAACAAAGCTTCATAGCAGAGATGTTTGTTAGAGAGCATTTTTTGGTTCTTTGATATTTGCCATCTGAGAAATTTTTTTATTCTTCCAAATTGTACCTTGATTTGTCCTCTCTTTCTTACAGAAAACTCTGCGCGATCCCCCAGCATTCTCTTGACTTAACTGAGAGTACACAACATTTTTCTTGCTCGCATTAACTTGCTTGCATAAAGTTTTTGGCTCTAGACACTAAATATATCAGTTAATGTATCTATCATAAGGAACAAACGCAACAAAACTCATGCATCCTGGAAGACTTCCACTCTGTTCATGTTCAGATGCCTTGATCCTACATTAACCTTTTTTTTTCCACTTACAAATTCAAAAAATCCTATCAAAACTTGAAGAAAAAAGACATCTTTTATACTATTAATAACTACTTAGAAAGCAAAAGAGTTAAAATTTGAACTTCCTCAAACAGCATGCCAGCCAAGTCTTGTGATTAAGTCAGAGGCATCTAGAATTAATCGGGATTTTTTGGCTTCAAATTAATTACCCCTAACTTTGATTTCAGAAGGAACAAACCAAAAGGAGATAGCAAACTGAGGTACTCTCGAAACAATTTGCTGGTGAGCAACACCCAAATCGCATTTCTTCTCTAATTGGGAAAAAAATACTTGCACTAGACTATCAGCTACTTTCCTGAGCCCTGTTCTGAGCCCCAAGCCTCCTTAGGCGCTCACTGCAACACCACCTTCAGCAGCTGAGATGAAAAACTACATGGCAGCCTCTGACATGGTATTTCTTGCTGTGGGAGACATGTCTTAAGGTTTTGCACATAAGCTAGCCCTAGCATACACCTTGACTTGCACTTACTTTGGACTGATCTTTGGTTTAGAACAGGGTAAGGAAATCTGAAACTTCTCAGTGCTCAATGACTGCTTGTTTTGGCAGAGCCTCAGTTCCACTGAGGTATCAGTAGTGGGCAATGCAACATATTCTAAAACTATGATAACTTTTTATGACAGGACTAACCCTGCTAGAAAAGTTCCCCCAAACATTTTGAATTCCGTTATTTTAAAACAGCAAATCTCTACCTATCAGAACATTAACATTCCAGATTCACCTTTTGCACAACATCTATGTATGTTTTTTTCCTATGAGTTTGCACAGACAGTTTGAAGAGATTTTTCTATTTGGCATATCATCCTTGTATCAAGACCTCCACATTTTCAGATTTCTGCGGCTTGCTTCAAAAACAAAAAAGCAAAAAAAACCATAACTAAGTGCTGAGCTCACTTTACCATATGTGAAACCACAACTAGGAGCAAAAGCTTTTTTTTTTTTTTTTTTTGTTTTTTTTTTTTTGTATCTATTGCAGAAAATGGAGGAGACAAGGACTTAGCAGGTAGTGGACCAATACGTGTACACTGCAGGTCTGTTCCAGCTGTCAGCAAAAACATTGGAAATACTGGATCAGGGCCTAGAGCTTTTTAAACCTGAAGCTGGAAGGGTCTTGCCATGAGAAGAAAAATCTGGTTCGCACTATGCCATAATCAACTTTATTTCAACACTAACAATAACCTTTCTGAATTAGGCCCAGTGTAAACTGCAGCTCGTTACAGTGACGTTTGGTACAAATGAACAAAAGTTGTGATAAACAGAATAGTTAAAAATCTGAATACATAGATCTGTGAGTGCACATGTGCGTGTCCATTGGATCACACAAGTAGTTATCCTACTCAAAGTACTTACCTACTCAAAGGTTCTGCTGAAAAAAGACAAAGGAGATAAGTTCTTAGCAAATGCTCCGGAAAAAAACCCTACAGAGTTATCTACCCAGATGCTGAGTTAGATACCTCAGGCTTGCATGGATCAGACAACGTGATGCACCCAGTGAGGACACACACAGAGAACAGTCTATGTGACACTCTGTTCCTCTCATGCTGAAAAAGCCTCAGCTGGAATCTCCTGCTTGCTTTTTTTCCAGTCACCTCTACTTCTTTTCTCCAACTATATGCCTTTTACATGAACTAGAATAGATATTTGGGAAATCTAGTTTGGAATCCCAGATTTTTTTTACCTGAAAACCATCACATACAAAAGAATCTGATCTAACTTTCACCATTAAAATCCTGTGATATGGTCCTCATCTCAATTTGTCTAGCTTTAGCTTTCAACCATTAGCTCCCACATGTCATCCTCTACTAAACTGAGAGCTACAAGAAGTTTTTTCCCCAATTACATATTTGTTAGTAGACAACAAGCTCTCTCTTAATCAAGAATTACTGTGTTCAGTTTTGGGCCCCTCGCTACAAGAAGGACATGGAGGTGCTTGAGCGAGTCCAGAGAAGGGTGACGAAGCTGGTGAGGGGCCTGGAGAACAAGTCCTATGAGGAGCGGCTGAGGGAGCTGGGATTGTTCAGCCTGGAGAAAAGGAGGCTCAGGGGTGACCTTATCGCTCTCTACAGGTACCTCAAAGGAGGCTGTAGCGAGGTGGGGGTTGGTCTGTTCTCCCACGTGCCTGGTGACAGGATGAGGGGGAATGGGCTTAAGTTGCGCCAGGGGAGTTTTAGGTTGGATCTTAGGAAGAACTTCTTTACCGAAAGGGTTGTTAGACATTGGAACGGGCTGCCCAGGGAAGTGGTGGAGTCACCATCCCTGGAGGTCTTTAAAAGATGTTTAGATATAGAGCTTAGGGATATGGTTTAGTGGGGACTGTTAGTGTTAGGTCAGAGGTTGGACTTGATGATCTTGAGGTCTCTTCCAACCTAGAAATTCTGTGAAAAAAAAAAATCTGTGAAAAGAATGAAATGAACTCTCTTAAATCTCTCACCAAAAAATCCTTCCTAGCTCTCAAACCATTTTCTTTCTTTCCGAACTATTCCAAATGTCCAACATGCTTCTGAATGCATGGACACCAAAGGCCCACGTAAGTCATTCACAGAACAGCTTTGCTAATGCTGTTTATGACTTTAACATTTCTTCCCTACAACCACATTACGTTCATTGCTTATATAAAATAATCACTTTACTTCACTGAGCTGCAGAATCATACTGGGAATATGAGAATACATGTGCAGTTGCTCATTTAAATTATTATTCAGGCCATTAAATCCCTTCCAGCATTACTGCATTACTGCATACAGCACTATCTGGTAACTTTGACCAACATGCTGACCCTTCCTGTCACTCTATGATCTCTTCTTTTCCAAGTAACCCCCATGGGACAGGACAGTAACTGTCCATTATCATCTTGACGATTGTGAAATGCAAAACAAACAAACAAATAAAACAAAAGCCTTCACTAAAAAAAAAAAAAATTCAAAAACTTCCAGTTGTCATTGTTGACTACAACAGGTATGTTTTGTGACAAAAGAATGACTTATAAGTCCTTCACTGTAATGCATATACCTAGTAATGGAAAAACTCTAGTCCAGTATTCAGAAGACCACAAACCACAACTAGCACTGCTTTGTGAAGCCATTGTTAGTGGAATATACAGCCGTTTAATACAAAGGAAAATTCTCAAGATTTTGCATCACAGGTGTAGCATATCTTTGTTTTGAGGTGTAGCATATCTTTTGTTTTGTGTAGATCCAATTAGATTGATTGTAAAATCCTTCTCCTGTTGCCAACACATTGGAACAAAGCACAGGAGCAGGATTTGTTTCCTTTGTGCTGACATCATCCAGTCCAACCTCCTCTGGTCTCTATGAGGGTATTTGTCAGTGGCTGGCATTAATCAGCTGCTTATTTGTTCAACCAGATGGACAGATTTTCACTTTAGCTTCTAATGTAAATGTAAATGTTTCAGGCAGCTGTTCCATTGTTTGCACCACAGATATCTCATATCATCTGCAACACCCCCATCACACCTACAGTCTGCTCACACTGGCTACCAAGTCAGTGATGAGAAGGTAAGAGTCACAGAAAGAAAAGCAAGATCTGTCTGCAGATGTACTGTCCTTAGAGACTGTACAGCCTAAAACCTGCTCTCACTTACACACAGGTAGCTCATAGTCACGCTGCATAGAAAACAAGAAAAGATTTCCTTCAGGTACTCACCTATTCTTGGGAACATCTGCTGTGTTCTGCAGCATGGGCCCTCTCCAGGGATATAAATGTCAGGAGTGAATGCAAGTCTTCAGGTAGGTTTGACAGTAGGGCAACCAATGTATTTACTAGCTTCCAGAGGTCCTTCTGCATAGCTTTTAATATATGTGCTGGGTTACAGCTGTGATTTTAAATGTCTCATTATCTTTTCTTTTCCCATCCTGTCCCCAAAATATCAGAGGATTCATTCCCATCTGCCTCACCATGGGGCTTTTTGCTTCTTGAGGTAGAAGCTGTGCATCTTAAGAGGGTCAACACAAGAGCTGCAGACCTATACCGCTTTGTCTGTGTTAGTGAGGAGAGGTGAGCTCTCAAGGCTTAGACAGGGAACTGGAAGCAGGAAGGAAAGCAGTGACTTGTGGAAAACGGACTCCACAATCAGTAAGATTGCAAAGTAGGTATGCTTATTCATCGCTGGGCAGCACGGGGAGTAGTCCCACCAAAGTCATGCACGTGCGACTTGCCATGGTTATATGCAGTAAAGAATTATGTATGCATGAAGTTTCACAATGTGCCTATGCATATTCATAACCTGTCCCCACTTCATATTAAAATTAGTTCAAGAAGTCATTTCCATAAACTCCTCCCATCTGCACTTGCACAGTGTCTCCTGGTAGTGGTCTCTGGGGGTCGTGGGAATGAAGGTTGGTGATTCTTCCTTGTCACCACTAGTTGACCTCTTGTCTTTGCGCAGACTCAGTTGCTTCTTGGCTCTTGTCCATCCGCAGGACCAGTTTCTGCCAGTTTCTTAAGATAGGCTCACACTCCTTTCAAGAGACTAACCTTGGTAAGGGGCCCAAAGCTTCTTGCTTTAATTAATATGCACAATGCACAATAGTTAGCAAAGACTAAGTAGCATACATTAGTTTAATACTGTCAGTGCTCTATCTCTGCTTGGTAAGATTCTCCTAACTCCCTGTCACAGGAGGACCCTTCTTCCCCTTCCAAGGGCTGCAGGGCATGGACTAGTCCAGAGCCAGCCATAACACCGCAGTACCTGATCTGCTGTTACACTGCTAAATAAAAGTACAGAAGCTTTCGACTTGGAAAAAGGAGAGCTGCGATTCACTTAGTGGAAAGATGTAGCTAGAAAGCATTAGCAGAAAATCCACATGCTGGCTGCTGCTAACACCTGTCAGCACCACTGTGACAACATTTGCTTCACACATGTTCTGGCTTGGCAGGCACCTGATTTACAATTTCACACTTTGTATCAGCTTTCTACACACTTGTTCTCTAGCACATTGTTCATACACTAGATACCTCTGCATGCTTATTTTTCAGTGCCAAGTGACGTAATTAGGTTACTACACAGGATAAAACTTGCTCTAAAGTACATCTGTATCAAAACACAATAACCTTGAGACAATATATGAATTAATGACAATTTTATTTTAAAAAGCCATTAGCCTGTTAGCCTATTGCACTGCCAGATTTCTTCCTGCTGCACTGTAATAATGAACTCTGCCTACTTAATTAAAAATGGTAACAGATAACTATGACTCCACTTGTCTCAACAGAATTGCATTCATTTCTAGCAGTCCTAGATTTGGCCCAGAAGCTACCAAACTTACTTATCCCATTTTCTGAGGCGACAAGATAGGAAAGACCTGTATCAGAGACCTCTTTTTAATGTATGACCTCAAGGTGAGCTGGGCTCCATTTACAAGTAACCAATACTTCCGACTAGTCTCTTAACTGAAGAAGTTAATTCTGTTTTTCTTTGACCAGTATACATATATCACTGAAGAAATGTCAGTAAGCTCTTACAGACCAGGGCTTACTTGCAAAGATGCTGAAAAAGTATTATTTAACTGCATTATGACAAAGGTACAAGCCAGCTAACATATAATATGGGACCACACTCCTCAAGGAGATGATGATCTAAACAGACAACAGGTGAAAGGAAACAGAGCATCAGGGAAGCAAAATGGTCTATCTATGGTAAGAGAGACCTTGCAGAGTTTGTAACAGAACCTAGGCATTTTGGCTTTCAGTTCTTGCTCCACCATGTGAGTTCATGCTTTTCTCCAGAACTAGAAGTTTTACGCTACAGTCAGGCAGGGATTTTAAAGTTTTCCACAAGGCATCTGTCCAGTGCTAAAAAGTGGCTTTCCCAGGTAACATTTAAGCCATTTAACATTAGATATCAAGAACCAATTTACTATGATTAATAACACAACACAGGAATATTAACATTTGCTATGCAAGAGTCCCTTTCTTAGCCAACTAGTTTTTAACAAAGGTGGTTCCCTGTCACCTTAAGGGTGATAAGCAGAGCAGTGCAGAGATGCAGCAGCTATATGCTGTGAGTTTAAGAACCCCGATTGACCCCCCCATACATGAAGAGATATGGAAAAGGGTTTTTAGTAACAGCCAGATAGACTCCCAGAGCATGATGGAGGCAGGCAATTTTGAAAGATCTTCAACTGTATGGATTTTTGCAGATCAGTTAGTTAACAGGCACTCACAGATGCATCAGCAGACAGCAAAGGCCTCCTTGGCTCCACTTTATATTCCACAAGAATAGCTTGATCTGAGCTTTAGGGAAGCTCTCTGGGGAGAGGTTATCACTGTTCCCTGAAAACAATGCCTCCCTGACAGCAGGATGGATGTTCTGCAAGGGTTAGCAGGAATATTTTTCTCATGTTTCTGCCTATGTGAATCAAGTTGTTCTCATACAACAGGTCTGGAAATTCAGAGAGAGCTGGCATCACTATGAACTTACATCTCTAGCATGGGGAATAGCCCAGAAGGTTAAGAAATTTGTTTGGAGATTGTAATAAATGTTTGTAGCAGATTTTGCTGCTTTTTCAGCTTTCCTGTCTGAGATCACAGAAGAGACATTTTTGTAGAGCAAGCAGAACAATCTCATCCATGAGAGAAAACAGGAAGATCTTTATTGCACTGTTTTTACAAGTTAGTGGATCCAGATTTTTAGGAAATGATCATCTGTGCTCACTGCAGGTATCTTTAAAACAGTGGGTAGTCATACCTCAGTCATTAGCCCACTTGTTTTGTTACAGAAACACAGCTCTATGAATGAAAGCATTGGTACAGCTAGGAGAATGAGATGGTGAAAGGTACAGTGGGACATAGGAGAGGGGAAAGAAGATTCACCTCAGTGGAGAAGTGGGCAGAAAAGCCTGGGTCTATCAGAGTTCATTCCCCTTCAGAAGAAGAGAACCAGAAGTGCAGAACAGACATTGAATGGTATTTCAAAGGCTTCATAATAGAGAAGGAACCTACATGTGTCTTACTAGGATGGCATATGTTAGTGGATTCAACATAATCTTTAAGTTAATACTTTACATCTTCCTCTCTGACACTGAAACTGACAGACTCTCACTTGAATGTAACTGACAGGAACGCTTGCAACTTTCAAGTCTGCAAATTATTAGCAAAATCTTCTGGTAACAGTAGGGAAGTTCCGAAAATACCCTGCTAGGGGAGATAATGGAATTATCTGTGACTAAGAAGGCAAACATCTACAAAAACAATGATATAAGCATACATCAGCCCATAGTGAGGTGGGAGGGATGGCCTGACAGACTCTGAAGGTCTCGTGAAAACCTGTTTTCTCATGACTCTACTATAGGATTCAGTTCTCTTTCCACATCATGCATACAGACACAGCATCACACAACCCTGCCATCAGAGAAACAAGAAGATTGACCTCACTCAATCACTGAATTGGTATAAGATAGCATCAATTTGCCAAGCAGCATGACAAAGTTTCCTACTCTGGGCTACACCGCATCGCCTGATTACTCAGAGTTCTCTCTGTTTTAGGTTAATCAGCTGGTTGCCTAAGGAAATGGGACTGTAACAATCACAATGTAGGAGTAATTTTTTTTGTACATGTAAGGTCATGTCTTGTGTAACTTATAAATTTGTTAGCCGATTTCAAACAAAGTTGAAAGAGGAACATGCAATTCTGATATAATCTAGAGAAAAAAAGCAGCTAGGTAGAGGACACTATCTTCAGCATGTCTGAGAACAGCTTTGGTTAGACATCAAAGAACACAGTTGGAAAAGCTAGTTTTGTAAATAAAATCAGCTTTGTTACTTTAGTTGCTCATTTTGTCCTTCAGGAAAAGAGAAATTCAAAGCTTTTTTTTTTTTTTTTTTTTTTTTATGAGATACTGTTTCCATCTCAGTTTATCAGTGTACACAAATCCTATTACTGTACCACAGCACATGCAAAATGGGGGACTAAATGCTTCTCTGACTATGTGACTGAACAGTAAGCAATAGATACAGCCTTTTGCATAAGAAACTGAGAAGCAACTACAAACACTGGGGCAGATAAGGGTTATTTAAGCGTTCTTGGTACCAGTTTCCTTTCTCCCTTGAATTCTTGTTTTAACTCAGTTTTCACTTTACCTTTACCCTTCACCTTTATGGAAATTCATTAACTTAACACGAAGAGAAAAATGTTTTCTTTGCTGTCTGCAGTAATTAAATATGTTGGCTTTTGCTTGCACTAAGATGTGTGTGAGTCACTAACAGAAGAGCTTGCTGCTAGCATGACAGTTGGTATCATTGTCAGTGCAACTAGAATCATGTTCCATAAATGTGTGACCCTGGGATCATACAAAGGTATCTAATTATAACAGAGGAACGTGTGTTTTAGAGAAATAAATGTTCTGCAAGCAAGAGGAAAACAGCAGCATTTTATGAAAAGCTTGGTAAAGTTTATTTTGCTAATTTGCAGCCCCTTGTCAGGGCTGTCCTGAGTGCAAAGGTTCAGATATGACACTGTTTATGCAGAAACTGTTCTGTACTTAATGAGATGGAACTGGACGCACAGCAATGCAGGTCACTAAAGAAAACAAAAAAAGGCTTTTTTTTTTTCCACCAAAATTTAACCCAGCCTGAGAAATGATGTGAGCTATGACATGTTTCCATTAGACCCTTTTCAATCAAACATCAGTTAGCTTTCCTCTCCCAAAGATATGCTGAATCCAAAATGGCCATATATTGCAAACTCCTTTGCTAATTAAATTCCTATAAGAACATCTCATGAAACAGATGCTTTGTAGAATAAGAAACTATGCTTTGATGCAGGTGTAGCGAAGACAGAGAACAGGCAGGTAGCTGCTAATGCACTTAACTCTGGCTCAACTGACACTTGAACAATATTTAATGTCCTTTGCTGTTTTACCAAAATATTAATTTCCTTTTGTTTATCTATACAGTTATGTGAGAAGCTTCAAAAAAAAAAAAAAGTGTTTGTTTTTTTTTTAATTTTCATTGCTTATCTGAAAACCAAGCTAAGGTATCTAATTATATAAGAATATTTTTTATAACTTGTATGGTGAAGCACAGGAAATCAGTTCTGTTTTCCTTTGAAATTGCCCATCACTATAAAAATAAATGATAGTACAGTAACCTTTTCTGCTATCTGATGCATGGCAATGCATGACTAGACCAGTACAAATGCAATCATATAAACAAAATCAGTCTGATTAAACTTGAATGGAAAACCTCACCTGTAAATCCAGATATCCAGGCTTCTGCAAACTGTTTCAGTTACTAGCACCACAGGATCGAATTATTAGCACCCTATGTGGGATGGAACATACACTGGCTTTCAGGTAAACCAATATATTTTGTAATAATAAAAACATACTCAAAGCACTTGTTAATTGGGATGACAGGAGATGCAGAATTGCAAAGTGAGTTAGACTATAGGGATTTTTGCTCCAGGTACCAAAATTAACACTAAATAATATAAAAGACCATCCTGCACTAAAAAACATTTTCATTTACCTTAGTGGTGTCTGACATCAGAGAAGAGAAGTACTTTTTTGGGCCAGAGTCATAGCAGAAACCTTCTCCACAGAATCCAAACCACAGTCACCTAGGGAGAATAATTCACAAGGTTATGTGGATGTCCTTAAGTATTTTTTGGTGAGTCTGTCCAAAGATGCTCATGCTTTTGAATAAACCAGTCAGCTCCAAAACAGCAGTGTCACCATGGTACTATGGAGTTGCATTGCTAACACAGCTGCTACCTGTATCAAGAAGACACAGAGCCTAAGTAAGGACTTTCAGTCTGACTAAACAAAAAGAAATGAAGTAAGGAGAGGTAGGTGAACAGACCCTTAAAAGCCTTACAGCAAGAGGCAATCAAACCAAGACTGAAGCCCACATATGACAGCTATAAGTGAGACTATATCATGAGCACCTAACACTAGCAATGCACACTGCTAGCGCAAGAGCAAGTAATCTATCACTCCTGCAATACAACACTCTGGTAGAACTTTTTTTCTTCTGACATACCACGTATCAGCATTACAGAGAAGCAGTCCAGCACAGCAAAGAGAAAGGTTGAGGAAGTAGATAAGTGGAACCCTGTTACTGACACAACTGGGATGACCAAGCACACCGAAGGGCAGTAGGAGACACAAATGGATTAGAGAAGTTCAACAAACAAAAAAATAAGGCATTTAATGCTGCTTATACTGATTTTCAGACATACACTTTTAATCTGGTTTCTGTATCCAGTTTCATTGGCAGTGGCTAAGCTGGTACAGTGACTCAGTTGTGCCCGAGACTTAACTGTATTCCAGCTTCAGCACCAAGGCAATGATGATACTACTCTCACTGTAAATGTCAAGGAAATAGTAAACAACACTTTGTTTAAGTTCAGAAAATTCAGGTTCATTTTCCATTGTTCAAGTGACAAGCCTAAAAAAACCCACCATGAATATTTGAATTTAAGAAAAACAGAATGGATGGAAAAGGACACATGCTATTCTAGGTTCCCTTTGCACAATACAATTTCTTTGGGCCTTTCTTTGAAGGTAGAATTTTAAAAAGTCTCTCAACACACAGACTTTACTACGCTAACTGAAAAAGACACATGAACTTCTCTATCCAGTTCTTGCTGGGCACCAGGGACAAATAGCAAGCAGAATCATCAAAAGAAAAATGCAGCCATTACTCCATTTTAACCAGTGACTTTTAAGAAATGCGTATTTTTGTAGTTTGCACAGAATGGATGTATATTTAAACAGCAGTGGAGCGGATAGCTAAAAGTTGAGTAGGAAAAAAGCTTCCTATATTCCAAGATTAAAAAAATGACATTTTACAGTAGTTATATTTGTCTCAACACTTGTACAATATATAATGCTTCCTGCCAAATGATTTTTGTCTAGCATGACTTTTTGAACTAACATCACTAATTTTCTTTTAACTTCAATGTAAGAGCTTTTGAAGAACAAGCCTTTTTTTTTTAAAAAAAGTCTTATTAGCAAAATAATGTATCTCAAGATAAATATCCTAATGTTGTACAAAGTCTAGTAGAAGTATTGACCTTTTTGCTTCCTCCAAAAATTACAATCAACATCCACCCAACAATTTCACGTCCTAAAGTAATGTTTCTTTGTCAAAGTGTCGTATTTATTCATTTATATGTTGTAGCTAATTGAAATTCTTCCTGATTTGTTATGCAAATAATTATCTCACACACACTTCACAGCCAGACTACACATAATCTGTGTTATATGTTAAACTGTACCATCATTATTTGCATCACCGTAATGCTTAGATGTCACAAATGATGCTCTGGTTTTCATCTGCTAGGTGCTGTACCAACACAGTTATATAATCTTAGCACTTCAGTATCAATAAAGCCATGTTTATGCTTAAGTGCTCTGTTGCTTGGAGCTAAGTACACACACAAAAAGCATTGGATGAAAAGTAGAATGGTCAGCCCTTACCGTTTGGATGAAGGTGGGACATAAAATCGCAACAGTTTTATCCAAGAACCAATACAATTTCATGGGAAGGAAGACAAACTGAATTGAGAATCTACTGAACTATGGCAGCAGCCTTAAAATTTGCTCACAACTTTCAAGCATTTCTGTTACATACATGCCATAGTCCAGACTAAGTAAACCTTAACTGAGTTGTGATAACACAGCTAGCATTTCCTAATTATACAGTCCAAAAAAGGAAAGAAAAACAAGGTCCTAATTTCCAAATACACTTGAAATACTTTCTAAAGAGGAAAGGGAAGACAGACACCTGCAAATAACAACATGTTAAGAACTTGCTGTCTTTATACCTAGCTTTTTAATTTATGTGATTGTAATCAAGAGAAAGGCAGGTACCTAACAATCATCCATTTTCACATCAGTGATGGGCACAGTGGGGTGTATCAAGATTCTGAAAGAAGTTCCCAGGGGTGTACTGAAGCACCTACTTGAAACAGTTATTCTGTATCTTCCTGAAGAAGCATGGAGGTAAATTACAAAGTACAAGGAATGACATAAGATTCCTGAAGAACAAAGGAGCTTGAATTTTATGTATCTTCTGAGGGAGGGAGAGGGAAACAAAAAAAAAAACCACCATCCTTTCAGGTACAAAGTCATTCAAAAAATTAAATTGAAAAGTTTAACTAGGATAAGTGTTACTGCACCATTCACACAAAGCAGGACAAATGCAGCACAATTTGTGTCCACTGAGCTGGGATTCCAGGGGTATAAACAGGAGATGGAGTGTAATTAGGACTCTGAAACTGATCCTGATGAGTTATTAAAAGGAAACATTCAACTACATCTACCAAGCCAGGCCAAGACCTTATTAATGAAGCAGTCATTAGTGTTCATCATTTCTCAATCAACTAGTGTTCATCATTTCTCGCTTCTTCAGTTAGCTTAGGAAACCTTTATCGACATTACTATGCATTTCCCACTATTCTCCAGTAACACTACAGGCCCAAGTGATGAGTCGCTAATGAGGAGATCTCTGCTTGTTCATTACTCCATCTTCACTGCAAATTTTAAGCACCACCTTTTATGCAACAGGGCTTTCTTCATTACCACCTGCCTTCTCCCCATTCTCTTCCCTAGCTTCTGTGCCACCTACAAGTCTAAAACCTGTGTGATATCAGTGCACAGAAAGTTACAGGTCATTTATGATCAAAGAAAATTTTGCAAATGATTTTGCTGATTGGCACAACAGATGAGCAATTTTTAAACAAGAAATTCTTGAGTAATTAGACTGTGGTAGCCAAACCATGTTCTCACTTACTTGTGCCAGTTTATCTGTCAATAAATGATCAATAATGACATTATTCTCCATTTGCTCAGCGTTAACAACTCTGGAATTGGCCACAGCTATTCTAAGTATTTCATGTTCAAATACTGCCATATTATGAAGTAATGCTATAAGATAAAAGTTACTGATACATATTCCTAAAATACAGCCAACCTGAAGGATTTTTTGCTCTGAGATTTATATAATTAATAACATATTTTTCATCATGTTTTTCTTTCAGTAAACCACAATGCTGTTGCCAATTCATAATGCATCTTCAAGACCTCTTCACACTGAAAGATATTCAGGACATAAGGGCAAGAAAATACTCACTTAAATTTAAGGTCAATGATATGCTGCATGAAATATAGACCAAAATGTATTAACTGTAAATGCACCATATTAAGTATTCCAGGAAGCTTTGCTGGTTATGCTTGTTTAACTTTTTTATATATATACATATATATGTATATACATACATGCACACACACATTTCCCCAAAAATATACTTCAATTCCCTGACTGCATTATCATAAAACTGTTAAGATACTGTATGTACCTCATTCTTTGGCCTGATTGCTATCACATGAACTTTGAAAGAAACAGGCTCCTGTTTCCAATTAATAAAGACATAAAAGTGTTCATGTAGAAGGAAAACCTGGAAAGCTTATTATGCTTAATCCTGTTCAGAGCCAATGTGGTTTTGTCATTTGTATGTTAAACTGACACTGCCAAGTTTGGTTACAGACCAGCAGAGCATCTGCAAGTCATTTACGTACTTTCAAATGCTACAGTGATAAATACATAGGCTCTTGTGACGATCCGAGGGTTATGTCTGAAAATGAATGAAGAGAAAGCGTTTACAAATAAGTAAGACCATTTATGAAGGAAACCATCATGGAATTCTTTAGACTGAAATTGTGGAGGGGTAGGAATGGAAAGGGAAGGATATGACATACTCCTAAGCGGCTGAGCAGAACTATTCATTTGCTCTCCTTATCTTAAAATGATTCCTACCATGTGCTTACTGGTAATACATTTCATTTGTACTGTACAGACATTACTGCTTATCCATGGAAATACATTCAGACAGATGAGAAGTGGAAACAAGTTTACTGATCACAAGGCTGCCATCACTACCTTCATCATAACTCTGCAAGAGAAAGAGCATTGTGCGCAGATTCATCCCAGCACAGATCTTGCCTACTCACAACCAAACTTCTGACTCGATCCTCACCTAGGGGATTATTCCCTGTCACACACTGAATAGGACTTCAGACGTTGATTTTAATCACAAGAATTATCCTTAATAGCAATCCCAAACCAATCAATTCAGAGTAGGTGCTATTTAGACATACTTGAGAGCTTGCTTTTTGTCTGTTTTGCTTTGAAAATACGAATCCCTCACTCTTACTCCAGATCTCTTCTAAGGAGCAAGAAAAATGTCTACACAGTTAGATCTACATTCACACTCCCACTGTGGACAACTCCAATGAATAGTCCTGATGGTAGAATCACAGTTTAAGGTCTTTGGGAAAAAACTTAGGGTGCTGGTAACCTCTAACATGCTTTTGTCCATTCATATAAGCTCTAGAAAGGGACTTAAAGGATGTGATATAAGTATGAGGAATGTGTTTGGACAAGCAGTCTGTATTATGCACTTCTTGGCCATTGCTGTCAGCCTTTTTTTTTTTTTTTTTATAAGCAGAAAAATTGCTATAAATATTTAGTGCATATAAAAATCTAGTAACAGCCTCCTTTGAAACACAGAAAAATGTGTACACTTGGAAATAAAATTTTAATCTGGAAGGCTATTATTGAGTTATACTGATATTTTTAGCTTTCACATCAACAGGAACTGCAAACTGATTCCTCATTAGTGACACCTCTTGCAAAGATAGTCAAGTGATCGCTGGACACTTTCTACTTAAAAGTTATTAGCATATTTTGAGATCTGGACGTATGCGGCTTATGCTCAAAGTATTTCCAGTCAGGTCCCAAGAAGTGTTCCATTCAACCACTGCCAGATGTGCAGCCCATTGCTGGGTGGCAATGTACCTCAATCCAACCTCAGAACCACTCTAGAGTAGAAGAAGTAGAGCAGAGAGAAAGCCCTGACTAGCTTGAGGATTACATGAACAAAAATAGCTGTGACCCCTTGCCACAAAATCTTCAGCAATTACAGCCTGTAGGCCTGGCCTACAAATTGCAGGACAACCATGATGGATGGGATGTACTGACTTCATGCTTTTATCAAGGGATTGGAAAAAGGGAATGCATCGTTTTTGTCTTGTCTATTCTCTCATCTCATTAATAGCCACGTATTATTATAAATTGAATGTCACACTAACAGTGTGAATGTAGGTCCAGTTTTGGATGTTTTCTCATTCCTTAGAGGAGACCTAAATCTGTCTGAGCACAGTTTGCTGAAACACTGCTGGGAAAAAGAGTGTCTAGAAGAAAAAAGGGCAACAATAACAGCAATAAAAAAGGTTGAACCACAGATGAACAAGAATAAGCAATCTGAATGTCTCCTTCATTTTTCTGCAAATTAAAAATATGATGAATAAGAAACAGCAAACATCAGCTATGTAACTCAAGCCATGATATTTTTATAGTTTTTATTTCTAAGAAGCATTTATGGTTTCTGTGCAAACTAAGAGTATGCTTCCATGATGGTTAGAGTTATAGCCCAAATACTGCAGAGCTCCAGAATCCAAATACTCCAAAATCCAGAGCAAGTGGTGATCATGAGTAGAAGTGGCACATTGAACAGGGCACTGTCCTTAAAATATGACATATCTTACAAAGAAGTTTTCAAACAGCTAGCTTTGTACATGTTTCTAGGCAAATGCGTGCAGACAAGCACACAGTGTTGGAGTAGTACTGTCAAACTACTCATTCTGCCAAATGACAAACTTCTGGGCACTTGGCCATGTGACTGAATGCAGGAATGAGTCAATCATAAATCTAAAGATGTTCAAGGAGCTAAGCAACCAAAGGGTTTACATGTTAGCGAACACAAACACACTCAAAAGTCATCTATAATTGTATATTTGTAGGAATTTTGACGATCTAGCATGGCAAATTGAAAGGAGCTCTTGAGGAGTAATTTTTCTCCTGATTAGAGGTTATCAGAAAATCAGCTGTAAAGACAAGGCAAATACAGCACGAATTCCTTAAGAAAGAGAAGTAGTGTCACAAATATTGCAAGGCAAGGGGGTAAAAAAAGCATAGAGACATTTGTAAACATGTAACTCTTAAAGACAGAAGACAAAGATAACTTACTGGACTTTGGTTTTGAAGATTTCTTACTATGAAATAATTAAACTGCACGTCTTCTTCTAAGGAACCAAACTTTAAAAAAGACAATATACTTTTTTTTTTCTTGGTATTTGTTTTATCTTTGCAATATGAATGTTTTAAAAAAATCCAAGTTCACATGCAGTGTCTTTCAAAATACCGTATGCAGATAAAACTGGAATAGAAGCTACTGAGAGACTTCTGTTGGGTCAAGATATCGCTCATGCCTAAGTTCTCAATTCCACTTTAGAAATAATTCCTATTCTGTTCATTCCTCTTCCCGGTAACTGCAGGTTTAGTCGGGATCTTAAATGTTTCAGATGAGAAAGAAAAAGGTACAGAGACTGAAATGTCAAAAACTGATCACTATTACCACTTGTGCCTTTATAGAGTATTGCAGCAAGATACAGGCTTTAGCTGAAAAACAAACAACAACAACAACAACAACAACAAAAAACTCAACAAGCAAGTTATTTCCCACTTTCAAAAATGTTTGTAGGCTCCAAAATACACAGCCTAAGGAAACTATGCAAAGGAAACTATGTGGTTTTTATGGAGAAAAAAAGTCACCTATGTTGACAAAGTTGGAATATTTTCTTTGAAACTGGCTAATTGGTCTGAACCTATGACTTTTGCTATAGTTATCAAAAAAAAAAAAAAGTCAAGAGCTTTATTTTTGGAACTACTCTTTGGTGCATATCAACCATAAGTGTCCCAATTATACCCAACCTACTCACACCATGACCCACAAGCATCTGTGCTCCCATGAGGGTGTACAAATATATCTGAAGACAAGATTCATATGTGTACTATTGTCAAGGTGCAGCAAGCAGTAAAACACTGCTTGTGCAGTGATACAGAGAGAGCAGCCAAACAACATATAGGCTCAAGTTAGACACCTGCTAAAGGTCTGGAACAATCTCCCATTAGGATTAATGAAAAAACAACTAGTTACTAGTAGTCCTATAAGGCTGGGAGATCTAGCCTTTGGCAGTATGATGGATTAGAAGTGATTATTCAGATGACAACCCCCTGTTCCAGCTCAAGTCTCTGAGCATCCTCTCAGACTTTTGAACGTCTCTGAGACCAAAATGATTAGCTCTGGGAATATGCTCACCAAATTACTTAGCACAGACTCATGCTACAGCCGCTCCTTGCACAAAAGTTCCAGCACCAACACTAAAACATGCCCACACAGCAGCACTTTACACATGACAGAAGGTAGCCAGGCTTCCAGAAGATGCCACAGCCATGCCAGCCAGCCTAATGTGTTCTGATGTCTAGAGCACCGTCCCTACAAATAGGATGATCATTACCATATTCAATACACACATGTAGTTTCCCCATTCTAGCTCACCTCCATCATGTGCTCCACAATCTGGCTTGAGCTTCCATTACTAACCTCTATTTTGTCTAAGTACTTACAACAGAGATCAGCAGGGAAAAAATTTACTACAGGAAGGTATAGTAATTTAGTGAAAACCTGCAGGGACTCGGTAAAATCTGCAACACAATAAAACATGCCCTGGAGTATTCAGAAGACTAGCAGGATTTGAGAGAAAACAGGTTCTCCCAATACATCACTGTTCTTCTTTACAGAGACTCAGCTCTGTGGAAAAAAAAGCAACATTCTGATTTGTGAAATTGATCCAATTTTTAACTGGGCTGCTGTCCAAAGTCATGTAACTTCCTCATGTAACTTCCCCATTTCAGCTTTCTAGAAGTAGATTCTCTCACTGACCAAATTTATTATTTCGGTCGTTCACCATTTCCCAAAGTAATAAAATGTTATTAACTTAGGGGGTGGGAGCTTTAAACCACAATTCTTCACAACAGTAAGTTTACTTCTTCATTTGCAACTGATTAAATTCCATAAGCACAGTGTGGAATTTTCTTCAGCTCTCAGTTCACTATTACACAGATTAAATGATTTGTCATTGCCTGCTGAGCAGCTATAGAAAATACATCCTGAAAAGTTGTGTGGAATTTTAAAGCTAAAGCAGTATTTACAAAACCAAACTAATGAACCTAACACCTCAACCAAACAATTTCAAAGCATCAAAAACCGACATATCAATACTTAATACATCAACATTCTACAAAAAAAAAAAAAAGAGAGAAAAAAGCCATTTGCCACTTCACAGGAGCTAAACAATGAGGTCTCACATAACATCACTGAAAGACCAAGCCCAGGAGTCTCGAGTGCAGCAGCACAAGTCCCTTCTACCTCTAGTCAAAGACAGCAGCTTAGACATATAAAGCCATTTAGATTTTCAAGAGCACATAAGTAGGTTTGGCACATAAAGCTAACTAACTAACTAACTAAACAAATAAATAAATAAGGATTTTAGGCATCTACACTGCTTAAGCACATTCATTCAGCATTCAAATGTAAGGATGTAAGGTCCAATTTCAGGTCTCACAGCCAGAAGCTGAACTCAGTATTTATACACGTTCCTGTCCCAAGAAGTGTGGCATATTTTCCAGCATGTTCCAGCCCTGTAGAATCTGAGGGTCTGACCACATACTCCTTGGGTGCAGAGAAATCCTTTCCTGTTGTTCTTGATTTTCAGTATACTAACATGGATAGAGATTATACTGAAGAATAAATACAGGACATGTAACCCACACTATTGAGAGAAGGCATCCCTAGCAAAAAGTGTCATGCATGTACAATGTGCAATGCAACATACATCTAAATTCCAGTATTCACCCAGAGTCCTAGAAATCTTGAGGAGGTGATGAGAGCAACCTTTCAGGAAATGGTCTCGCCAAAATAGACTGCTTCTGGTACCTTCAAAAGATAGAAATAAATCGTACCACAGCCATGAAAAAAAAATGCAGCAGCAATATAGACGCTTGAAGATTCCTTTGAAGATCCCCAGCTCCTCACGATACAGCTGGCAACACAGCTGCCATTACCTGTTCTGTCCTGTGACCAGAACTGCTTGCTAAGCCAGAACTGCTACTCAGACTCTGAGCAGCAGTGGCCACAAGGCAGTGCCAATGGACAGCCTAGCTTTTTCTGTTCTGCTTACCCTACGCAGAGAAACAGCATCAGACAGGAGGTTAGAGCTTCATAAACTGGATGCCTTCATACTGAACAGGCAAAGGAAGAGCTTGCTTTGGGCTTAGTAAAAACAAGATGTTTGTCTAAGTTACTAGGGTCAGCAAAGCCTTCAATAATAAGCCAGAACAAGAGAGCTCTTCTTCATATTGCACAATTTTACTTTTTTAAAGAGACATTAATAGAGATATAGAACACATAAACATAATCATAAGAAAATTACTTGCACCTCTAAATCCTCTGGGTTTTAAAATGGAGGATTCCTTTCTTGTTTTAAGCACATTTCCTCTGCATTTCATGATGTAGGGGCTCCCTGCTGCTTGAGAACGTTCCCTTTATAGAATGTTGAACAATGAGTTTGGAAAAGTTTTGATTGATAATAGCTTACATATGGTGTTACAGAAAAGAAGTCTATTTTAAGTATCTTTCTTCTCTGAGAAGGGATTTTAAGGAGGTGCCATGTGTTCCAAACTTGCTGGAAACATGTTGAGCTTTTTCTCAGAGCCTGCCTCTTGAACTTGCTCTCTGGCGTACTGTGCAAATATACAAGTCCATCATAATCCTTATTAACATTTAAAGTAGTGCACTTTATTTCCTACACTTGTGAGGTTTGGAGGGTAGGGCAGTACTGGTGCCTAACAAGCAATTCTAAAGAGGATTCCTTAAACATTTGTACACTGTTGTCAGATATAGGGACTCAGAGCAATAGATACATTTCTTCCACAAAAGCACAAAGAACAGGAAACTGTCATCATTCAAGCCTACTCTCCTCCCTAGTGTAGGAGTTTTAGAAAATTTATAATACATTATTACAAGGAAATAGGAATTTAACTAAATAGACATTGTGAAAAGGATTTGATCAAGAATCAGGGAAAAGGAGCATGAAAACTTTTTATTAAGATGAATCTTCACATCTTTCTCACTTTTCATCAAGATTTAATCTCTAAAGATAATTTTAAAGACATTATACTGACACATTGCCTTTCAGATAAGAAGTTCATGTTTCTGACTGTAATCAAGGATTCCAGGATTTCAGCAAATAATAGGCAGGGAGGACAGTGTGACCTTGCAGCATTTCAACCTTGATGAGAGCTGTCTGGCAGCTTAAATTTTACCTCAGATTTCTAAGATTTTGCAGCATTTCTATTTAATTTCCTTCTTCTAAAGGGTCACATTACTTAATGAATTTGTTTCTAATATTAGTCACAGAGAAGGGTGAAATGATCCCAAGTAATTTTAGTGATTACAAACATTTCCAAGATCAAAGTAAGATTATCCTTATCAAAGAAGCATTAGTTTGTAGTCTTTTACAAATACTTTTGTCAGTATCTACAGCTATGACAAATTACTTGGAACAACAAAATCATGCAGAAGATGGTTTTCTTTTGTTTATGAATTTTATGAAATGTGCTCTATAAATGCATTACCAACATTATTCATGTACAAAACTATTTGTTCATGGTAACAAGATCACTAACAGCTATCTGTCACCTGTGACTGGTCACTCTATAAACTGGAGTTTATAGTGTTTCTGTTTTCTGTGCATCTACAACTTTGGTAATAGAAGCAGTTCAAAGTGGCTGAACCATTTTGGTTGGTGTGAACCAACCTACCTGCCTTTAACCATAAACCAGGGTCAAAGTTTTCACTGATCAGCAGAGATATGCATACAGAAAGATAACTTTAAAGTATTATCTGATTTACATTTTTCCTCTATAAAAATGTATGGTCCTAACTTTTTTTGTAGTATTTGCTCACTTACAAGTCATCTACTTTACTTACCCTGTAGGGCTTTTGACATTGTGATCAAACGTTGGAGGTTCATTAGATGACTCTTCACTGTGATGGAAAAAAAATGGTGGTCATCAAAACAGCAAACTATGCAAATTATCAATTTTTTGTTAGACTGCTTCAGTGCTTGCATACTTTTCCCTAGCAGCAACATGAATTAACTGCAGGTTAATTCCATAAACATACAAGGCCAAAGTTATCTCTAAGGTACAGCAAAGATTATTTTGGTCTAAATTTGAACTACCTGAACTTCAATGGAATATAATGAAAAAGTCATGTGCATATCACCCATCCAGAGTTCAATATTTTTGAAACTTCAAGTCAAGGACAGTATTTGGTGGTACTGTCTGTCAGATTCAAATACATATTTTAAGGAATTTAACTTCACTGAACTTGTAACACAAGTAAGCAATCAAAAGAACAAAACCCATCAATTTAGCATTGGATAATGTTAGCATCATTGTTTGAATTGTGACTCTCAGTCTTTTAAGTAATGGGCGACTGTCAGTACTGCATTCATAGCAATAGCTTGTTCTGGGAGCATCAAAACCATCAGTTTAGGCAAGAACCCTGGAAGAAGGATAGAGTTTAACTTTATATCATCATCATGACATTACAAAGGACAAACACCTCAGTAGCTCACTGCCAGCTCTTCTTTTTAATAAGTATTTTTACATTGTAGTATTTTCCACACACTTGAGACGTCTTTCTTGCTCCTCAGTAGAACTTCCCTTTTACCTCCCAAGCAAGAATGCAAGTGGAATTTTTTTAGACATGTGGCACAGAGGTATTCTGTAGACTTGAGGCACATCAAGGAGCCCACCCACAAACTCCTTTACTCTGATACTTCCAGCTCCAGGAACTATGTCTACAAGAAAGGCAATTCATTTCCCTGGAAGAAAGCAGAAAATGGATAAATGTTACCACCAGGGAGCATTTCATATTCTTCATAAACAGTCAATTCAAGCCAGTACATGCAGACTCACAAAATTTAGCTGCTACGCTAAGGAAAAACATATGCTTTCCATACAGAAACAATAAAAACTTTCCAAAACTGTCTTTCAAGATTCTTTTTCAGCCTAAGCCAATGCAGTCTAATCAGAGAGTCATTTGGGATAATCATGCAAAAATGTCTGCCACAACTGCTGCTGCATTGCTCCTTGCAGCATTTTGGAACAGCTTCCTTTTTAATGAGCTATGCTCATTACATCCTATGTTTCCATTCTTTCCCAGGAGACAATCCCTAATCCATAAAGCCAGTTTGCCTGAAACACTGTTGCTCCATTCCTTGCCTCTGCTGCCCCACACCACATGAAATATAATCACTTCAGGGAGGAGTCAGATACCACATTTGACCTGATCCCACTTTCTTAGAAAATAGACAAGCTTGTGGCCTAGCTGTTTCAGGTCAGAACATAGTTGGGGTCTTGCACAGCTTGAAACATTGCACCTCAAAACCTAAGACTGCAATTGATAGCTTCAAATCAACAACTTCAATCCATTGTTTCACTGCAACATCTTTCCTTTAAAAAAAAAAAAAAAAAAAAAAAAAAAGATTAAATATAAGAGACAATAAGATTATCTTTTGAAGAGAGTCACCAAACAGATTTACCAACTGAAACTTCATTTGTAACTAAAATGACCATGCACAGACCTCCACATAGGTAATTTTACTTACTCAGGAAGGCAAGAGTACAGCCTGTAAAATAATTATTACCAAAATTGTCTATAACATTCTAGATAAGGGAACACAAACTCTGTAATTTAAATACAGAGGCATTCATCCTGATCTTGCTTATACCCAAGAGAGCATTACAATTCTGGTCTTTAGGAAGATATTACTTTAATAAATACTGAGGAGTTTTGTAGGTAGTTAGTTATACATACATTTAAAAATATATATTTAAGTGGAATACTAAGAGACTGTCAGTGGTCCCAGTGTATTCCAAATATTCTGGGTTGCAAGGATTAGAAATATTGGTAAGCTCCTTATAGTACTTTAAATCTCCCGTAACCATAAAACGTAGAAAAGCTTAAACCTCAGGTGACAGCAGAAGGCAGAATTCCATTTAAAGGTTGTGACTTACAAAATACAGTTTGACAAGGCTGCTACCATCTCCTTAAAGCAAGGTATATGCCACTTATGAAAAGGAGAAGTAGATCTCAAATACCAACACAGATGAGAAGATACAACTCCTTTCTTGTTTCCATATGCAGAGTCATATGTATATCACCTCCACCTACAAACTTGAGTCAGCACTTAACAACTCCCATGATCAACTGCCATGCCCCACATGGATCTGAAACCCCCTTTTCCTAGAAGCACAGCACTGGACAATATATACCCCTAGCCCTCATAGAAAAGCTTCAAAAAAGATACCCTTAATGAACGTATGAGCTCTGAAAGCCAGAATTAATAATATTTGAAAAAAAAAAAAAAAAAGCTGCTGGTTTTCATTGTTTATTTTTATTAACATTAAGCCACTTCCAGGATTTTTGGATGCATGTGATCAGCAATACTGAACAATGACAGAAAAATAAAGGGGAAGATCAGTATGTAACACCAGGACACTGACTGCTATGCAAATCATGATCTGATGCAATGAGATTTATCCGGGGCCAGCGAGCTGCCCAGTCACCGGTTCAACTGCAGACAAGGCTTCCCAAGGGAGAACTGCTGCTGTAAGGCAGCACAATCCTGCAACTGAGTATTGCAGGGCTGATCACGTGCAGAGAAGGAATATAAATGATTTCTTGCACTTCCCAAAGCTCCTGACTGCTGGGCAAGGCTGATATGTGAGCAAAGGACCCAAAGGCTTTTTTGAGCAGTTCACACATATGGGAACCTGGTCTAGGACAGGTTATTTTAAAATAAAAACAAAGAAATATCAGAGAGAATAAGTATTTGATCAGGAAAAGGAGAGGAGTAAACCTTGCTTTACTTGCAATTGTTTTTAGTGTGAAGCAGTTAGCAGCACTGTGCTAACTACTGCCACATGCAGGTCCTGAGATGCAGCACATTCTGCAGCAGTACTTCAATCATGAGGATGAGCATGCAAAGTTTGTCACCACTGGCTATTTTCTGTTTTCTCTGAAAGAGCTACAGATCTCTTTTGTGAACCAGAAAGCTATCTGAAGCAGGTAGTACCTTCTGCTTCCCTTTTCTAACTTTTCATGAAAAGTTTGGTTCAGAGCTTATAAATAGGATGAAGCTTTGAGATAAGCTATCAAAGAAGAGAGCTTGCAAGAGAATGAGAGCAGTATTCTTCTATTTTGCCAAGTAGTACAGTATACAATTCTATCCCTGAACCAAAATATTGTGTTACAGTAATTCAAGCTTTGCCCCTTTACATGAGTGTCCTGCATATATGTCCTGCCCACCATCTTGACTGCCAACAACGCTGAATTTGGCCCTCTGCACATCCAAGAGGGCTGTTAAATAGGAAAGAGACTTATAATGTAGAAAAATAGGCCATTGATACTTAAGTCTTAAATCAATATTAGAGCAGGAAGCTTTAGTCTGGTATAGAGTTCAGCAAACTATTTGAAGCACAAACATTGCGCAATTTGATTCATGAAGAGGGCTGGCTCGGAGCCCTCTGCTGCTCTCAAAAAAAACGCAGCATACAACTGCTCTGGGCAGCCGGACTGTGCCCACGTATCACCTTGAGGACATTTTACTGTTCCAAGACCATGCATATACTATATACTTGCTTTCAGCAACTGGGATTTGAGTTCTAGTATTAGTGTTGTATTGAAAATTTTAACTTAGGTCCTACAGACAAATTTAGAGACTTAAAAATGTAAAGTTTACCTTTGTTGCCATAAACGCTAAAAATACAAGAGACAGGTGAAAAATCATTAAAAGACATGACAATGATCAGACTTTCACTGCCTGCAGCACCTAACAGAATGCTCTCTAGAAAACAACACATTTTATTTCCACCCTGTAAGAACAATATCTGAGATTATATTTGGTGTTACTTGCTGCAGATGTGAAGAAGTAGGTTTATTCCAATACAGAACTGTGACTGAAAATTATGTTCTTGCAGTGTGCTGTATTACTCACAATGGTACATGGTTTTCTCTTTACCACCCCTCATATCTTGATCAGAAATAGAAAATACTGTCTTGAGATCCTAACTCAGCACACAGGACACATCTAAACTTAAAACAACTCAAAGAGCACAGTGTGTAGTGCAATATCAACATCAGAGTGTTCAAACATGACTGACAGCTTGGTATAACAATTGACAGTAACATTTATTTCCTGCTTCCTTTCCCAGGAGTTGCTGTGTGATTCAAGTTTGAGTTTGCTGTAGCCTGGTTTATAACCAGTATATTCCAATACATCATGGAAGGAAGTCCAACTAGGAACGCTTGACTTGAATGGACTAATTCAGGTACAGTTCTGATTTGTTTGCTTGATTAGGACTGAATGCCATCTATGAAGTACACCTGGCATTCATCAAACTAAGCAAATACTTATCTTCAACACATAATGCAGTCCCCTCATAGGCTACTTGAAGCCAGGTGTGTATTTAAGCAGCTGACTAGATGAGGCCTTTGTTTCTAAGGCCAATGCCAAGTACTTTGGAAAAAAAAAAGTCTATTTACAATTATTACCTCCTCTGCAGTACAAGGTATCAAGCTATATATACACCATGGACCTTAGATGTTACTCTGAAAAATTCCTTCCATGAAATACTTTATTATGTACAATTTCATAACCACAGAATTAAATTAAAATCACTTAGTAAAAGGAGAAAGGTCAGGAAGTTATAGAGATCTGGCTTTCTGTCTGGCCTGACAGAAGATATGAAGCAGTATAGCAAACACAATAAAGTACAGCTGCTCTTTTGGAATTTCACTACACCTGAGAACTTAGCATGAAAAAAGTAAGCAAAGTGCAACAATGCTTAAAAGGCAGTATTATTTTGCCACCATGTCATGTATTTACACATGCCTCCTGATCCCTCTGAAGAGTTAAAAAGAGCCCTGATGACATAAATTACAAGTTTATTCAGTGACTTACTTTGTGAATTATGTTGGATGCAGCATTTGGAAAAAAAAAAAAAAAAAAAAAAAACATGGGAAAACGTTTCCGTGTGCGATCTTCATCAGGACTACCAGGTTAGGAATATCTGAAGTTACAGCATCGAGCCACTTCTCTTCAATACCCTTATGTTGCAAATCACTGTGGACTCGGTCAAGGCACATCACAATAGCACAGTCAGGACTTCATGAAGAAATGCAACAGAAATGTGGCCACGGAAAATGGAAATATGTGGAAGTGAACATGTGGATTTCAAAGCAAAGAACATGGAGAGCTGACACATACTTGGGAGAGGTACAATCTGGATAAAATCTCCAAAATAGTTCTTCAGATCATTCAGGAAGGAAGCAAGAATGGTAAAACAATTACATATGGTGCTGTTCACAAAGAAAACAGGAAATATAGTCCACTAGGGAGAAATATAGAAGACTACTAAAACAGCCTGTTGTGAATGCAAATAAGAAACCACGTTTAGGAATACATACAGAATCACAGAATCACAGAATAGTCTAGGTTGGAAGAGACCTCCAAGATCACCGAGTCCAACCTCTGACCTAACACTAACAAGTCCTCCACTAAACCATATCCCTAAGCTCTATATCTAAACGTCTTTTAAAGACCTCCAGGGATGGTGACTCAACCACTTCCCTGGGCAGCCTATTCCAGTGCCTAACAACTCTTTCAGTAAAGAAGTTCTTCCTAATATCCAACCTAAACCTCCCCTGGCGCAATTTTAGCCCATTCCCCCTCGTCTTGTCACCAGGCACGTAGGAGAATAGACCAACCCCCACCTCGCTACAGCCTCCTTTAAGATACCTATAGAGTGTGATAAGGTTGCCCCTGAGCCTCCTCTTCTCCAGGCTAAATAGTCCCAGCTCCCTCAGCTGCTCCTTGTAAGACTTGTTCTCCAGACCCCTCACCAGCTTCGTAGTCCTTCTCTGGACTCGCTCAAGGGGCCCTTCTCTGGACTCCTGTAGCGAGGGGCCCAAAACTGAACACAGTACTCCAGGTGCGGCCTCACCAGAGCCTAGGACAGGGCAGGGCAATAATCACTTCCCTAGCCCTGCTGGCCACACTGTTTCTTATGCAATCCAGGATGCTGTTGGCCTTCTTGGCCACCAGAGCACACTGCTGGCTCATATTCAGCCAACTATCAACCAATACTCCCAGGTCCTTCTCTGCCAGGCAGCTTTCTAACCACTCATCTCCCAGCTCTGTTTAGGGTTGTTGTGCCCCAGGTGGAGGACCCGACACTTGGCCTTGTTGAACTTCATACAGTTGGCCTCAGCCCATCGGTCCAGCCTATCCAGATCTTCCTGCAGAGCCTTCTTACGCTCGAGCAGATCAACACACGTAGCTAACTTGGTGTCATCTGCAAACTTACTGAGGGTGCACTCGATCCCCTCATCCAGATCACCGATAAAGAGGTTAAAGTGGACTGGCCCCAGTACCGAGCCCTGGGGGACTCTACTAGTGACCGGCCTCCAACTGGATTTGACTCCATTCACCACAACTCTCTGGGCCCGGCCATCCAGCCAGCTCTTAACGAATTGCATGCCAGTCCAAGCCATGAGCAGCCAGTTTCCTGAGGAGAATGCTGTGGGGAACGGTGTCAAAAGCCTTACTGAAGTCAAGGTAGACCACATCCACAGCCTTTCCCTCATCCACTAAGCGTGTCACCTTGTCATAGAAGGAGATGAGGTACGTCAAGCAGGACCTGCCCTTCATAAACCCATGCTGACTGGGCCTGACCGCCTGCTTGCCCTGCAAGTGCCACATGATGACGCTCAAGATAATCTGCTCCATGAGCTTCCCTGGCACTGAGGTCAAACAACAGGCCTATAGCTCCCTGGGTCTACCTTCTGGCCCTTCTTGTAGATGGGTGTCACATTTGCTAGCTGCCAGTCGAGTGGGACCTCCCCTGATAGCCAGGACTGCCGATAAATGATGGAAAGCAGCTTGGCCAGCTCTTCTGCTAGTTCTCTCAATACCCTCGGGTGGATTCCATCTAGCCCCAGACATAAAAGTACAAAATATTAGAGGAAATTATTCCAACACCATATAAATATAGCAGGCTTATCTGGAGTGTAAAGGCAGCTCTTGTTAGGCTGAGACACAGATGTTTGAGATAAGATAATCAAAATTCCGACACTCCAAGGCACAAGACTGAGTATCACCAGCGACACTGTACTGGCAGGAAACTGACTGGGAGAGATACACACGGATTATTCCATGAGGAAATGACAGCCTTTGCTGCAGAGAAAGATAATGTACTTCACCAATCTGGCATTCAGTAAAAAACTCCTTTCCAATCCAGAAGCTGAAATTATAATCAGACACGTGAAAACGACTTATCAGACAAAGAATCTGTCAAAGACAAATAACCCCTTAGATGTCTATACTATCAGCAGCAGAACAATTTTTCCAGCCTTAACTGTAGGTGTTTAGGGGAGAATAAAGAACAGAAACAAACAAAAAAGCACATCACAAGGATAGGATAACAAAATACCCTCCCTTACAATAGAAGGCAGGATACCAAAGGTTTTATTATAATTACTGTTTTAATGGAGAGCTCTCTGCTGAGACAAAGCTGAAGGTTGATATGAATTCAGACCTGTTCATTTGTTTCTGAAACTGCACTATGGTACAACATTTAAGTACACACCCAATCTAACAGCTTGGAACCCAAGCCACAGTGAGCTCACTGTCTTTACAAGTGCAAATATTTATTCTCCTCTGTGACCAAGAGCTAGAATGTTACAGCAAGAGTGCAATCTCAGAGTTTAATTTTACCCTAAAAATCACTAACAAAGCTAGTTAATATTGTTTTCAAGAAATACAAGGGCCTGAATGAAGAAGTTTGCAGACAACTACAATTGTACTTGTCATCCCTAATTTACAGCAGCAGAAATGGAGGTCAGGCAAGGAGATGGAAGGCAAATAAAGCACAACCAAATCCTCAGACCTTGACTTAGAAATGAGTGTGCAAGACAAAACAGCAAAAGAACTTGGAGGCAGTAGGCATGCTGTGACATAGAACCCCATGTTGTTGACCATAGTTCAGCATTCTGGGGGGGCAGTATTTTTTATTTATTTATTTATTAAGTCAGGCTCTAACCACGGATTTATTTTTTTTAATTATTTTTTCCCTTATCTTTGGCAGGAAGCATAGCAAAATCCCACACAGTATGGTTTGTGTACTTCTTAAAATGTCTACTACTTCTAAATCATGAACAAAACATTTAATTTAGCTCTTTTTAAAAACTAACAAATTAATAGCATGAATTTTGGGTAAGGTATTTGGAATGACATCACTGGAAATCTCTGAATTAAAAGGACCATAATCTCCTTCAACTTCACCTGTAAAGTCTTGGATCAAGATGAAGCAGGCAATCTTTCACTTCTTTTTGCCAGGAGAACTTGGGACAATCTTTATGGCATATAGAAATGTATTCACTAAATCCATTTCTTACTTTAGATAATAAGAGGTTGGAGTACCTAGTTTTGGGTGGCAACATAAAAACCAGAAGTTCTCGTTTTGCCTTAGAAATCAAAGAAGTATTTCCACAAGCTAACACCGTGCACTAAATAATACTGGTTTAAGAACAACACTTGCAATTAACTTGCTCTTGAAGATTTTCAGACAAGGGAAATAAAGGTAGACATTTAGGATGATTGCAGTATTGGAGGTTTATATGTATATACAAATGACTGCAGTGAATGTTAAAGTGTATTTCTAAGCCAGCTACAGTTAACAAAAAATGGGAAAAAAAATCCATTAGACAACTAAAAGAATTAAAAAGCTCAAGCCCAAAGACAACTGGCATTCTACCTGTCATAATACCACACACATCTTTATCTCAATTTTGGTTAGAAAAAAAAATGCAAAAGCTTGGTATGGTTATAATATTCATCGATACTGTTGTATGCAGAACAAGCATTCTGATATTTTAATTCTTATGCTATCCATCATAATTCAGGCAATAACAAATGTTAAAAGACTAGAAAAGTGTCTATATTTTTTAGTAGAATACTAAGCTAGGAGCTAAGCTTTTTCATTTTAGTTCTAAGGTTGCTCTAATTCATTCACAAGGAAGTTTTACATTTATTATGAAAAATAAGTACTTACTTTAGGAATGACAGCAATGGAACACAGGCTAAAGACATGACTTGCATTACAAAGTCATCCCATAAAATTCTGATTTCTCCTGTAGAAATACTTAGTTGAGATGTGAGAGAAAATATATTCCCCATAGTCTCGATCCCTTAAAACATATTTATTTTATCTCATGCCCACTGGAAAATCTGTTCTTGACAGCAAACAGCAAGGTAGCCATTTTGTGTTATGCCAAAACATGGAGAAAATCTGAAAAAACCAGTATCACTGTACAGTAATATTTCCCAACAGCAAATGACACAATGACAGCAAACAGCTTGTGCCCACTGCCATCTAAAAACTGCACAAGACAAGTTTTAAGGGCATAGAAAATCTTTTGAGTTGAGGGAAATGCAAGGTAATTATAAAATAAATCTAGAAGACTAAACAGGTTGACTCCTCCTGTAAAATTTCAGTATTTTGAGACTCTTTGTGGGGTTTAAAAACAGGTTATCCTGAAAAGGGAACAAATTATTCTCTGAAATTAGCATGTCAGTTGATTACAGCTTCCTTTTTCTTAGGAGCTATTGACACAACAGTCACCTGTAGCTCATGCAAAGCTACTACAGGTCTGAGATTTATAGTCTCCAGGACAATTTTGTTAATGGAGATTAAAGGAAAAACAACCCAAAAAGTCCCCCAAAAACACAAGACAAACTCAACTTTGAAAGCATAGAGCATGCAGATCTCCAATGACATCTTATTCTTCAACAAAACTGTGTTATCAGCTTTGGACGTGTTTACACCAAGTCACCATTTTACAGTGAAAGAAAATCAAAGTGTTGAAGATATTTTTTTTCACTGTTAAATCATATGGAAGGGGCTGCTCTGCCTTTTCTATGAAAAATGGAGCACTCAGTAATAAAAAGGCAATCCCTCCTCACTCAGGACAGTCTGCCATTCTGATACATCTAATCAAGTGAAAGATATAAATAAAATAATCCAATTCAGAGAGATATACCAGAACTTCTAGACAAACTCTCTAATGTGAAAAGCAGAGACTCCTGAATACAGATTATTTCACTTAAAACAGATTTGTCTTCTTTTGCTCCATAAAAATGACTTTTTAGAAGTGCACCTGTGCCCTTCACTACCGTTCTGCTTACTTCTTCTGTGACTATGTTAAATAGAGCTGAAGATTGCATCTCCTCGCACCACACTATTGGCTAGCCAAACTGGACATGTTACCACTTAGCATCACTCTAGCAAATTGCCACAGAATAAACAATTTTCAGTTTCCTTCAAACTTCCAGACTGACCACATACAAAACAATTATATGCAATTTTAACACAGGATTGTGTTTCTCCCCTGAAGACAAGGCTGTCAACACTGAACTTTGTCCAGATGCTGAATTAAAATTCTCCATTATAAAGTTAGGTCGCTGCTGCTAAGAGCAAAATACTATCTTGTCAGTATTTGACATGAAAAATAACTGATAAGCTTTAAACGTTCTCGCCATTAAGATATTCCATCAATGGATCTGAACTCTGAAACTTTGTTTACTGTGAATCACACTAATTATACCTTACATTTTTAAAGCACTGAACAAATCTCTAAAACATGCCTGGGTAGAAAGTTAGCTTTATTATTAAAGCTGAAATGAGGAATATGAAAACTGTTAAGAACTCCTGTTGAACTGCATATAAAAATCTCAAGCTATGAAGACCAGGAATTGCATTCCGCAAACAGATAATGTGAGAACTTGGAAACTGGTAATTTGCAACATCCAATTGTAATGATTTGCTCGTCTCGTCTACAAGCATTTCCAACAGAGGACTTAATTTAGCTACACTGACAGGTCCTCTTAAATTCAGGTTTGAGACTGATTATTCTATCATAAACCTCTGAACTTGGAATTGTCTGCATGTTACTGAATTGAAAGGAATGTTGTTTTTATTATCAAAAAACTGATCTATTTTCCCAGTGCATTGTTAAAAGTTTTTTCTTATTCCAGTCTTGCACTGAACATTAACAGCTCTAAGTTTCTTAATCTAAAATACATTCAAGAGTAAAATTACCTCAAAATGAACTGCTGAAGCTAGACAATCTAAGAAGTCCATCTACCTCTATCTCATCTTGCATATTATTCAGTTACATACTGTACAGTCCCTAGGGAAAAAAATACATGAAAATAACTCAGAAGGGTCATTAGCTGAAAGTGCTGTTTATCTTCAAGTAGTACCATTTCTTCTCAGAACATAAGTCAGCACACCCGTGATACTGGCTCACGTGAAAGTGCGCCATCTATGAGGAAAATGCACCTTGAATGAGCAATAGTACCAATTAAACCTGTACCAGCCTGTTCCAGGGAAAAGGCTTTATTGTAATTCTTCAGCATAGCGTAAATTTCAGAAACTATGTTGGGAAATTAAATATGTAATTTCTTTTTCTCTTTTGGGGGGAGAGCAAAAAAGACACCAAAACCATCTGATATTTGTTAAATCAGAATATTTATAATTAATAATGGTCATAATGTAAATACACCGTAGAAAGTATTTATTCTAATAGCCTTGGATGCTCAATCCGTGTAATTGTCCAGTCTGGTTTTGCTCCTTCTGTAAATTCCCTTTGGAACCTGGAAAAGGCAACACAGTAGGTAAAGAGTTATTAAAATCTACTTAATCCCTGAAGAGATAGTAACAGCAACATGAAATCATGAAGAAATATTTTACTTCAATGTTATTTCTGTGAAAGCTCTTTAGATTTTGATGCTTATGCCCCAAAATGGAAGATTAAAATTAATTCTTTAGCAAGAAACAAAGTGCACTGACTTCAGTGTTTTGGTTCAGGTCCCACAGATAGGATCAAGCAGCAACAGTAATGACCTTGATGTCAAAACAGCACTCAGCTTTTATACCAGTAACCAAGATTATAGCTTTGTGGCAGCTCATCTCTAAATAAAGGATTTCAATTTAATAAGATGGAAACTGCATTATAAAGCAAAATCATGTGCTAGGCATTCTACCTTAAAAAAATCATTTTCACTGAATTATACTTTAAATATTAATAAAGTAATACATTTTCAGAAACACAAAGATCCAGCTAGCAATAGTACTGAACCTAAGAGTAAATTCAACAGTGGACAGGACAATGAAGACATTCAACCCCTGTTTTCGAAGAATCTTGTATCTTCCTTTTGTAGTCATTAATGCCTTCTTCCCTGAGCATGTCAATTTTGACTGCTTGTCATTTAACGGTAAGTCTGAGCTTCAAGCTGAATATTCACAATCCCAAGTAACATGCATGTTGTGAACAAGAGTGCTCTAACATCATTGTTTTACTATTAAATGCCAATCCACTCCACAAAACTGTCTTCTCCAGACATCCTAATACTTACTACTAGGCTTCCAAAACTTGAGGTATCTTTGCTAGTTTGAGTTTAGGTCAGCATAGTAGACAGGATTATCTACCTGCAATGACTGCTCTGCTGGTAATTAGGAACAGATACTTTAGGCCTTAAAGTCAGGCTCTTGAGATAAATGGTAGCCTCAGAAACATCCAGTTGTACAGAAGATGCTGAAATTGGGTAATGGATGGATCCAGGAAAATCCATCCAGGCAAAAATTGCTGGTATCCTCAGAGCATTTCCTTTGTTTTTGAGCTTCTCATCGTATAGACCCCCACAGCCTCTCCATTTCAAATATGGGTGTAGAGGTAAACTGATTATACTGCATTTCTCACACAAAAATCCTCACTTTTTCCAACTTCTGAGAATTATTTTCAGTGCATTTCACAAACTGTGCAGATATTTCCACATTGATTTGCCATTAGTACACTAGCAGAGGCATTATTTATAATAATTCCTATGACAATACATCCACGTGACTAACATGAGCTTTAAGGGCTTAGATCAGTGACATGAATTACCTGAACACCAAGCTTACTTTGCTCTTTCTGCAGAAAGCATTTGGCTAAATAATTTCCTCTTTCCCAGGCTACTTAATTCAGCTAACTGCTGACTTCTGTGCAGGAAATAAGTCAACAGCACTGCACTTGACTGCTTCACTTGACTGCACTGCTGTTACTTGTGCTACAAGAAATGGGAACCAAGGACTGACATTGGCCTTTTTCCTGAAAGCTGCAGGAGCAGCACAGGAAAGGACCAGAAGACGCACACAATGCTACAAATACTGCTCCTCCTGACAGTTCCAGTTAATCTCAACTCAGAAGCAAGACAATAACATAATGACTTTAAAGGGTATTTTAAAAGTTTGGCCCTACAATAGGGACTGGAAAGCTGGATCAGAACTAGCTTCATTTAGAAACAAGGTAAACTAAAACATACCAAGTTCTGCAGTGGCACAGTGTGAATGTTTTCAGTTGTCAAACTAGTTTCCATACAACTAGCCCATGTACATACAATGGGCAAGGAGACTTACTCATAGTTTGCTGTTAAAAGATGCCTTTTTTCTTTTGTGCTTTCATCTCCAAACACAATTTGGAAAACTTTGGTTTCACCTGGTACTTCATCAGGTAGGTTAGCTCCATTCAGATACCAGAAACGCATCAGGATACTAACAAACTTTCTGCCTGTTGGAAATAAAGCATAATGTAGATGTCATTTTGGTCAAATAGAAATATTTGCTGTGTAGCATATATTCTGCCGAGGAAGGGTAACTGACTTCAGCCAGAAAGAATGTATAACAAAATAATGAACAATAAAGCCATTTATAACCATATTCCTGCTGTTTAACAATAATAAAAATACACTCAGTAGAAAAGTATGTAATTTATGAGCTTTGCCTAACAATGTAAAAAATAAAACTGTATAAAAAAGGTTATCACAACATCCAAAGCCAATGATTGATACTACAAGAGTGAGTAAAGGAATAGATACTTAGAAGCAAACCTGAGAAAAAAAATCTCTATGCCCAAAAGCAGGAAAAAAGCTCACTGGCTTTGAGAATTTGAAACGTTTATTGGAAGACCCATGGGTAGACTATGAACCACCTCAACTGTCCCTGACAGAACTGAACATGTAATACTGGCACGTAAACAAGAGAAACTTGTTTGAACTCATCACTTTAAATAAAGAAAATCAATGCCCTATAAGTATATTCCACAAAAGCAGAATAGATATGAAGAGAGAAAAATTTATTTATCTAGACTTCATTATTATTCCTGGAAGATACATTTTCACTGCTGAAGCAACCAGCTTTCTGTATATAATTTGTCTGAGTGGCTTCAGATTAAGAACTAAAAACTAAACTTGAAATTAGCTAATAGGAATGAGCAAACCTACAGAAGTCAAAACAGTACCTCAGTAACAAATAGTAACTTACTAACAACATCTCAAGTTCTGGTTTATATATACATGAACTATAAACAGAAGAACAAGGAATGAGAAGAAGAATTCAAAAATACCCTTGTAAAGAGAACAACTGCTGTGAGCAAAACCAGGAAAAAGACTGCCCATTGCTGAGACGTTTTAGAATTCTAAACATACCATCATCGTCATAGTAAATGCGAATATCTCCTTCTGTTGTGTACATGATTGCATCAACGTCAGCTGCTAAAGCATCCCTGTGGTTGTCAGAGAGTAAGGAAATCTTTTCCTTCAGCACCTGAAGTACCTAAATTCAGAAAAACTCACTTAATTTTTCCACTAGGAAATTGAAGTAGCAACCTTACCTACTAAGGTTAATAAAATGAAACATATTGCTATAGGATTTGTGTAACATTGTATAACATACAACATGGGAAGTGAAAAAGCACCAGGCTCTCCCAAGCCCTAATTAACAATATTAAATAAGATTCATTTAATACTCAAACCAATGAGAATATTTTAAAAAATGATTAGAAAAGATAATGTCAAAACAGAAGTTTCAAAGCAATGCATGTATACCCAGAAAATACCAGTTAAGTTTACTTCCACAATCATACTTACACTCTGCCTTCGCACTGCTGACTTCTCTATATGGGATATTCCTTAGCTTTTGATTCAATCATTTCTCAGTTCTCACAAATTTCTTTGTAAATCTGTTCCATTACCACTAAGTTTATCTTTGCCATTTCAGGATCCACATTCCCACTGGAAAATGTTTAGACATTTGCCAATCAGAAAAGACTGGAAAACCATTCCTCTAGGACTTAAATTGCACATCACATTCACAACCATAGTATTTGAGAATCATAAGATCTACACAACTGTGTTAAGTAGAAAGGGTGTGGTGCACTACTTGAACAGAAGCATCACCAAGAAGGATGAAGCCATGCAGCACGTTTTTAACCTGTATTCAGTTTTTAATCCTAACTTGAATTGCCCCTTTGGAAAAATAGGCAAATCCAGAGGTCATGTGGAAGCAAGAGGCATCTTCACTAGAAGACATTGGCTTCTAGTGCATGGTAGGTATAAATTCCTCTGGACAAAGCAATGAAGTAGTGTCGTATCAGAGCTTCAGCCACTGTACACATTATGACTCTCTGGAGCAATATGACCCCATATCACCTGAAGAATTTAAGACAAGCAGAGGAAGAAAAGATGTTCTTTCAAAACAACTATTTCATTATTATTACTCACATTTTATTCCTATCTCTGCTTAAAGAGGAGGTTAGATTGTCCAGTAGGGATGTGCTACAACGGTGACAAAACTTTTGTTGCAAAGGCATGAATGCCAATAGGACAGGCCAAGCTGACATCCATTAACAGGGCAGACACAGACCTGAGGCATCTCCTCCACTTGAATCTGATGCATCTGCTACCTCTGTCCTCTGGGAAGGCCAAGAGAACTTCAGCAATTAAGAATTCACAAAGAGATAGAACACAGACAACACTGTTATTTAACTAGCCAGGTCAGTCATGTCCCTGCGACCATGACAAAAGACTGCGGCCTCCCAGCTGAAACCAAGAATTGGCTGTATTGTATGCCTGGGGTGGGAATGTATTGGGGCAACAACGAAGAACACGAATTAGTTCCTTCATCTGAATTCTGGTGCACACACTGAAAGTTTCAGCTATCTGCTTACACCAACAGGGGTATGCAAATCCAACTGCAATCCAGAATCCATCACCTTTCAAATCCCTTCTGGTACACCAGCAATCTTTTTGGCAATTGGTCCCTATGCTTAGTGGCAAGGACATTATTATAATTTTTTTCCTATACAGTAATTCTAAATTAATTTTCATGCCTTGAAATTAAACAAAAAGCTACAAGACAATCACCCTATTCAATGTTATGCTGTTTTTCCCCCAATTAAACCAAACTGGCAGTGCTTGTAGATACTGACAGGCTGAATACATGTTGCTTCATAATGGAAAATACCAATTGGCAGAACGAGAGATGGGAAACACTTACCTCTGCTGACACAAGTCCATCTAGCAGATCAAGTTTACGCTGAGACAGCAGCTGTGAAACAACAGAAAAGGCCTACAAAAATAATAAAAAAAAAGAGAACTAATACATGAATTTTAGATTAGCTTATTTTTTCAGACAAATCCATCATTATAGGACAGCTATCTAAATATTCCATGATTTAAGACTTCATTGCTTGCAAAGTATGTCAACATTGATATGGGACCCCTCCAGCTTTAAAAAAAAAAAAAAAATTATTCTATTTGCTGATAAAAACATAAGGCTTCTTTTCCACCTTACTTAGAGCATTAAACTTTTTGCAGGCAAATGAATGCCTTAATAAAAAAAAATGCAGTAACCTATGAATTGTTTTTATTCTTTCTTTCTTCTGGTAATTCAAACACTATGTATTTCCTTGTAAATATTCTCCTTCCCAACCTGCACCTTTTCCCAGTCCAGTGTCAGACAAAACAGAAGCTCAGATCTAAAAAAAAATTCTGTAGGTATAATTACATACAGTAACAACCCTGTGTGCGCAAATATTGTGCTTGTTAAATGCTGACAGCATGTTTAAGGTCTTAAAGTAAACATAGAACAGGGCAAAGTAAAACAGGTAGTTCTCCACACAATGCAACATGTGCGTGTGTTATTTTTAAAGGTCTCAAGCATATTAACATTGTCCTCATCATCTGTTTTTTTGTTTATTTTTTAATCAAATATAATAACTTACATTTCACTGCTAGCAGTACTAGTTTTCCATGACTAGCTTTGAGAACTGATGCATTTTGTTGACAGTGGTTGTTAGGTTCACAAGCTTGGAGAAGCAGATGTATGAAACAATTCTACAACCACCTAAGCTTCATAATTTTACAAGAAAAACAGCTAAAACGACATACATATTAACTTAAAGTCCCTAAAACGTTAAAAAATGTTTTTCTTCATACTACTTCAGGGGATAGTAGAACATATGATTTTGGGATCTAGAGAAATAAAACAAAACTCTGCAAACTCTCCCTCAGATGAGGAGAAAATCCACACCTCTGGCCACTCTGGCTTCCACCAGCCGTAAGGCACTTGAGGACAGAGGCAGAAAGCCGCCTACACCTGACGGGTGAAATGCAAGGCAGCAGGGCACCGCCAGCAGCCTGCAGGCCTCGGGACGAGGCCGGCGGGCACCGACGCGGGCCGGAGGGCAGAGCTCGTTGTGGCGCTGTCCTCAGACTCTCCTCACTGGGCGGCTGCCGCCGTTTTTTGGGGCTCTGCTAATGATGGGCGCCGCCCACACAAGACGAGGGATTCCCGGCAGACCGCCCGCCCCCTCACCTGCTTGGCGCCCCGCGTGAACTCCTCGACGCTGAATTCGGGGTCGAAGTAGAGGCGGATGAGCAGGTAGTAACAGCGGGTGCGCAGCCAGGCCAGCGGGCTGGTGATCCGCACCACCACCACCCGCCGCCGCGGCCCCTCGGCCTCCGGCCCACGCCCCTGTGTGCTGGCGAAGCGGGCGGCAGGCCCGAGCGGCCGGGGCCCCGCCGGGCAGCGGACCCAGCTCCAGGCCGGGACCAGGCCCGAGGCGGCGGAGGTGACCGGCGGGGCCCGGGACGCCCCCGGAGCCGCGAGCGCCCGCCCCAACCAGCGGCCGGGCCCGGCGGCCCCGCGCAGCGCCATCATGGCGGCGGCCGTGCCTCCGCCCGTCCCTCAGCGCGGCCGCTCCGTTCGCTCAGCGGGAAACAGAGGCGGATCCGCCGGTTCCGCCGCCGCGCTGCGCTCCGGACGCCCGTTGCCGGGGGGACCGGCGGGCACCGGACCGGGAGCGAGCATGGCGCGGCGGGGGCAGGAGGCGGTGGCGGTGCCAAGCCTGGGCGGCGTGGGCCGGGAGCGCTTCCTGCGGGATGTCTACCCCCAGGTACGGCCTCGTAGCCCTCCCAAAGGGGGGCCTGGGCCACGGCTCCGGCTTTTTGTACGCGGCCTGGTACTAAAGATAATTTTTTACATCATGATCCATTAAAATGAATGTAAGCTTAGAAGCAGGGAATTTCTAGAGGTAAATTCCTACCAAATTGCTGAAAAGCTCTGGCATTTTATTTAAGAGTGTTTTTTTTTTAAAAAAAAAAAAAAGATTGCTTTTTGTTCCTTTGTCACCATGCTTCCTTTTTCTTTCTTTGAAATCCCAATTGAAAGTCTTTCTATTAGGCTGCTTTTGTGTGCATGTGTATGTACGTTTGATCAACCAAAGACCTTCTTTCTGAAGACATACACCACCAGTATAGCTCACAGCCTATACCACAAATCTGTGGTCTCTTAGTTATTTTTTGCTTAGCTGAGGCTAGAATGATTGCAACTGTTCCTTAGCCTAGCTAGATTCCTCAATGGCCCTAGAATACAACAAACGTTAAAATCATCTTTGCCTCTCCACGTTCTTTCTTATCCTGCTAGGGAAGAGGATATAGTAAATAGGGAAGCAGTTCTGTGACCTCCTGCCCCTTGTTTCAACACTCAGCATTCTAATTCACATTGTTTAGTTGTGAATAGTTGTGACTGTGTAGCAGATTCTGATACTCAATCAAGTTGTTTCCATATATTTAGTTTTAAAATTACTTCTGATTTTTTTTTCCCCACTGGATGCAATCATTCTTTGTTTCCTTGTTTGTTTGTTTGTTTATTTCTTCCTTAGAGAAAGCCAGTAGTGCTGAAAGGAATGGAACTGGGCTCTTGCACAACCAAATGGACAGTAGATTACCTGAGCCAAGCCGAAGGATCTAAAGAAGTAAAGATTCATGTTTCTGCAGTACCACAGATGGATTTCCTCAGTAAGAACTTTGTTTATAGGTACTTCAATCCAAAATCTTTTGTATTTAAAGGCATATACTTGTAACTGCCAGAAATACAGTGCATAGTTTCAAGTCGAGGGTGAGAATGTGAAGCTAGTTTGTGAAAACTTTCAATAGCATACCCAAGTGCTGTCTTTGATTTCCCCCTCCATTCATTCCACAAATATCTCAATGCCATGAATAAATATTGAGTAAAAGAAGGTGGCAAGCAGGACCTTGAAAATTTTGACATGGAGAAATGTCATGTAAAGAGATTTTCACAGAGCATTCCTGTAGGAAATTTGAGCTGGGCATTGATATTAGATGATATGCTAGTCTGTTTTAATTGTATGGTGCCTTTTCAATGTTACTGAATAGTGCCAGTTTCTGATTCACTATATATCTGAACCTCTTTGGATGCTGGCATGCAGCAGGCATGCTATTCCACTCTAGAGGGATGTTAGTAATTAAATTAAGATCCTTTTAAAATTAGCCTTTGCAGTTCCCATTATGTTCAAGCTACTGGATACCATACCTCTTTCACCAGCTCTTTAATGTTGATAAAACTCACATAAACCCTTGATCTCCCTTGAAATTCCTCTTGCATAGCTCACAAAACTTGTCTTCAGAGTTCACGTAATCTTACTTCTTGTATTGTTCTTCCAGGGTAAATGCCTTTATTTTAGTTCTTTTTTATTTTTCTGAAGAGGGAAGATAATGGGTCCAGTTTCTTAAACTTCTAAGAAGGCAGAAGCATGTGCTGTACATGTAACAAGCTACAAGTCCCTATGAATGTTACCCATTGTTCAGGGGAAAAATACCGTTTAATCATGTTATATTCTGCTCACTGCACAATGAACTTTGGAACCTTTGAAATCAGGTTGTACCAAATAACTGTTTCCTTTCCCTGCTCTGTTTTTTTTTTTTTCTTGTTGTATCTCTTACTGTGAATTGATCAGCTGTGCTAGTTCTAGCAGTTTTGTAGATAGCTGTGTGGAGGTGCTTTGATGGTGCTTCATTATAGCAGGTGTTAATAATTTAGTGACTTTAACCTAATTCACTACAAATTCAGGAAGCTTTGACCCTTTCCACAGCAAGCCCCCTATATTAATATAGAGGGAGAAGAAATAGAACTAGAAGAAGAGTAACACTGAAGACTTAGTGTGGGGTTCCAATGACTTTAAAGTGATGCAAGTAAATACAACTGTAGTCCTGTTGTAAACTGTATGCTCCTGTTTTGTTTTTGTGTTGTTTTTGGAACCTGTTCAGCTGTATTGTGATGTAGTACAGAAATGTGTCTTTCTGTTGTTTTATCTTTGTGAGCAGGTTCACTATTAGCTCAAACAACTGCTAGTGGAGAACAGGTAGGAGATAAAATAACTAGGGTGAATAGCAATGGCAGTACCAGCATGCATCGCTTTAATCTGTTGTGGAGCTGTGCTCTCACTTGTCTTCAGTAAAAATGTAAATAGGCATGATATAAGTACTCAACTGAAGTCAGAGAGGTTTATTTTTTTATTATTTTTTTATTTTTTTGTGTTGACTTAAGTGGTTTGGGGATTTTATTATTATAAACAAGCTTAAAGTGTTTAGATAATCGATCTAAGTTCTGTGAGATGCAGGTCGTAGTCTGGTGGAAGGTATAAGTAGAGGATCATGAGCAATTTTGCTTTAGGAGAGTCTTTCCTTATTCCTAGGCAATTGGTGGTTGCTCTGAGACTTGACATTTATATGCAATGTAGTTGTTATTCAGTGGCACTTAATGTGAGATAGTAACTTCAGTGAATGTAACATTGAATTCACAACATTCATAACAATTGTATTACTTTGGGTGCTTGGTTTACTACCTGGCCATCAACTAAGGACAGAATCTATAGCCCTTATGAAAAATTGCTATTATTTACATAAATATGTAACAGTAATGTTGATTTCAGAGGGATGAGTTGTAATGCCTGGTGTGTTTTTTTAAATATTCTGAAGTAATGTTTAATAAATTCTAAGAAATCTCTAAGGAAATCATCGAAAATACTAAAAGTCCTGTCTTCTCCCCAGCTGAGGTAGCAAATATAGCTGTAGGGATATGTTCAGAAAACAGGAATAGATTTCATAGCTCTACAAATGGCAATATTTATCTGCTCATAAATAAATTCATAGAAGAAAATGCATATGTATATGTATGCATAAGTAAACATGTATATTACCCAGTTTTTTCCCTCTACTTCTTCTGACAGTTCAGTTTTTCTTTTTTAAAAAACAACCAAAAATACTCTTGAAGTTCAGCTTCTGTTTATATACCTAAAGCTGTCTGGGACATGGTGGCTCCCCTGTAGCCCAGCTGTAGTTTTTTTTGATGCTGAAGTTTTCTACAGATTTGCAGAAATGCACCACAAATGAGGAGAAAAATGACACTGTAAGAGAAATTGTCTAAGTATTTTTGGGCACATCTCCATCCTTGGAGATAATGAAAAACCTAATTTGATGTTGAAATATTTCCAGAGATTCCTTCCAGGTTAAACAATTACATGATTCTGTTTGGATCTATAGTACGACAATTTACTAAAGCAGAAAGATTTGTAGCACAGGATTTCTGTTTTAGTTCTACCTTCAACATTCACTGCAAACACTTAGTCACCCTGTTAAATAAATTTGAAAAAGTGTATTGCATCTTCTGTTAGAATAAGTAGGAGAGCTTATCATTTTAAGCCTACAATTTAGACCATGTGTTGTCGCATTGATTCACTGTATGAATTTGAATATTTGTATTTCAGAACTCTGCCTTTTAATGAATTTGTACAAAGAGCAGCTGAAGTCAAACACAAGGAGTACTTTCTTTCTGAGGTAACTTCCTTAGTGTCATAGCTTCTTCTATTAGTTTTGCTGATATATGGAGGAAAAAAAAAAAATAATTTTAAGTCTTGCTGCACTAAAGCACTCGATCTTAGATATAACTGGTTTGTGTGGCTTGGAGCAAAGGGAAAAACTTGAGGGGAAATAACTTCTTGGAAATTGTTTTGACTGTTTACAGTGTGATTAACTTCAGTGATCCTGTTTTTGTTATCAAAAGCTGTTTACATGAGAAAAAGTTCCAGCACAAATTAAGAAATTAAACCTTGCTTTAAAATAAGTGTAAAATTCAGGTGTTTTGTAATAAAAAGTCATGAAGATATTTTAGAGTTTGATTACATCTGCTATCAAATACAGATTTATTGTAACTTAACTTTTGAGTAGCAAACTTGAGGCAATCTTTATGCAGTGACGTTCAAAGTGGGGATTTTTTAGGTATCTAATTAGCAAGCAAACAGTTCTGAAACCAAACATGCTTTTCACCTTGTATGCTAAATAGGATGCTGTAAGATTTGAAGCCAACTGAAAGAGCTTTTCTGCATCAACATTAAGGGGAATTCAAGTTATAATCTGCATTTGCTTTGAATACATTAAAAGCAATGCTTATACAGCTGACAAGTCTCCCCCTTCTACAAAGTCAATAGACATTTCCCATTTCTTGAGATGAACAGCAGGGAGCAGTAGAGTGAAGGCAGTATAACAAAGTAGCTGAGTTTGTGAATGTCATCTATTTGTATTGTATTTTAATAAAACCTCACATTAGATTAATGAAAAAATGTAAGGCTTTAAGTGTATTTGTAGTTCATATTAAAACCAAAACAATTCTCTTTCTGTATTATCTACAGGATGAAAAGTACTATTTGCGATCAGTGGGTGAAGATGCTAGGAAGGTGAGTTACTTGAGATTGCAGTTCTAATATTGTGAAGTAGCAGTTTAGGAATATTTTTAAAAGTCTGTTGTCATCTACTGTCTGTGTAGTACAGGCATAAAACTTATTTATTATCACTTGGGCTAGGAATCTGCCTGGATTTAGGTCAGAATGTTTAAACTGAAGTGTCCAAGAAGTTGGTGTTACGAGAGTTTAGCTGACCACCGAAGAGTACAGCCTTCATGTTCTATTCTCTAGCTGTTGTAAGCTAATATAAAAGGATTTCTGATAGTCACTTCTTCAGTGTGATTTCTAGCAGTGATGGTTGAAAGCAGCTCTCTTAATTTTTATTAATACTGGTGACCAAGTCAGCACTGAAAGAATGAGAAGCATTATTATTTTCAGTTATTTGCTAATGCTGATGTTCTAGCCCTATGTTCCCTATGATGGAAAATGATATTAAGGTGCTCTCCTATTTTAGTGTGCACAGATAATTCTCTAAGAGTTATGTATTTTTTGATTTAGGATGTTGCAGATATCAGAAAGCAGTTTCCTGTTTTGGCAGACGATGTTCAGATTCCAGAGTATTTTGATAAGGAGCAGTTCTTCTCTAGTGTATTCCGTATCAGCTCAGCAGGATTACAGCTATGGACCCATTATGATGTAGGTAATAATGTGATTAGCATAAAATTTTGCAAATGATGTTGAGGGATTGAGATACTAAGTTACAAGTTTCTGATGACAATGATCTGTTTAATGAAAAACATCTCATTGGTAATTGTACGATGATTTGGGCAGTGTGTTATTTCGGTGTGGTAGGCTCCAAATAACAAACATCTTCTAACATTATATAGTGCAATTCTGAATAAATATTTATAAGAAAAATAGGTGGTTTTTTTTCATTGTTTGTAGGAGGAAAAAATCTTTTAATATTGATAAACAAATCGAAATACATTTTGCTGGTTTATGTTATCTAAAGCACAGTAAGTTTGTTTTAAGATATAAAAACTTGATCTCTGTACAAGGAAAAAAGTAAAGCTTTGGAAGGTATTTTTTTTTTTTTTTCCCCAAATAGAGTATTTGTGAAGAATGCGCAGCTAAGAGAAAAAGTAACTCTCATTCTTGAGGTTTTTTTTTTTTTGGATTAACTATATGCGGAAGCTCTTTTAGCTATTTCTTAACATATGATGGTTTTAATGCCCTTTTTTATATTGACGCTATTTTAGATTATTTGCAGGCTATGTTTTCATTCTTAATTTTTGGCTGACATTTTTACTATGCTCATTTCAGGTAATGGATAACTTCTTAATCCAAGTAACAGGGAGAAAACGAGTTGTTTTGTATAGTCCTCAAGATGTACCATATTTATATTTATCAGGTATGTATGCTGTGTACATCTCATTTGGACTTTAGTGATCATAGTTGGCTTTCTGGTTTAAAAGTGTTGCACTATAGGAAAAAAATCACCAACAACTTAATGTAAAAAGTGATATGGTCCCTTAACTCTGATGCAGTTTGCTTTAATCAAAGCTAAGAATTGTAGTGGGGCAAGCTAGGGAACTTGAAAATGAGCACTGAAGCATTACCTGGTTCTGTCTTCTCCACTTAACTGTGGAGTTCAGTGCTCTGTCCAGATTTAAAATGACATTTTAAATGTCAGAGAAAATGTCTTAGCCTTAATAAGGGTGTGATTATAGGAGAAACACAGACAACAGGAGAATGTGCCTCTTCAGTAAATAAGGAGTGCCATCAGATTTTCCAGATTTTTTGAGGAGTTAAAGATATTAAACTGTAAACCCAATATTAAACTGTATTCAAGAACTGCCACTTCCAGCAGTGTGTAAATGTTTTGTTACTGTTTGGAAGAGTCAGACTGTCTATTCATTACTTTTGAAAACTTTCCTAGGTACTAAATCGGAGGTGCTGGATGTCGATAACCCAGACTTTGAGAAATACCCACTTTTTGTGAAGGCCAAGCGTTATGAGTGTTATCTAGAAGCAGGAGATGTGTTATTTATTCCAGGTATGTAACATAGTTCCTGACTGTATTGTGTTTTTAAACAGCTTTATTTGCAATTTGCAACTTCTCATTTCTAGGGATGGCATTGCTAAAGCATTTTTGTCATATGTAGGAGCATCTAAGGATTTTGGCAAAATTTGTCTATTTATTTTTCCAACTGTACTAATTGGCCTAACAAAAGATAAATTACTTCTGTGATCTGAGTCTTCTAATGACAGAATTTCAGCCGAGTGCCATTTCTGTTCTTCCCTCACTTATAAACTGTGAGGCATGTGACTTGTTAGTACCTTCCAGCCATTTATAAGCCACTCTGAGGAATGGAAAGACTGGTCCTAGTCATTTTTCTGCACAAACAACAGACAAATCTGCTGAATCTGCTTCCTGGGTTGAGACAGCACCTCTGGTGATGAGGGGAAGGCATTTGAATCAATGCTATTGAGCTATTACTACTTAAGTAATTTTAATTCGACATGCGCTTGTGGCAGATACTTAATCCTATTCATTTCCATATTTCCTATTCATTTCCATATTATCTGGGCAGTATAAACAGGCCAGTAAACAAGGTAGTAGCTTTCTATGAAGATTTTAAAATAGATTCTTAGAACTGCACTGGTTACTTAATTTTGAGCTTGCCATTTGTGTTTCTTTCCTTTGGAATAAATCTTGTTATTGCAGTTAAAGGTATATCTATTGTTCACAGACATCTTCTATGCAATATAGGTACTCGTTTATCTTGGCCAATAGGTGTGCTGGTACAAACTTAAATGCACTCAGCACTCTAAAAACTACTGGGGAGTATAGGGATTTTTAAGTTTAGAGAATTGTGCTAGCTTTGTTAGCATTCTGGGATATTTAACACTGAAACAATGAGATCGTCTTTAAGAAGTGATGTGGCTATTATGGAGATGATAGATGCAGCCCCACTTGCTAATCTGACAGAACTTCTTGGTTCATTTCTCAGAATAAACTTTTCTGATGTTTAGACATCAAGAGATTAAGTTGCAATAAGCACAACATCCTGTCTTTTAGTTTAAAATTGATGAGAGGTAGATATAACATTAAATTTATCCTGGAACTATACTAGGTGAGGCAAAATATAAATGTATCTTTAACCACACCCATGATTCAAAGGAAAAGCCCCATGACTTTACCATCCAGATATTAGTAATTTGCATGGGTGACTTGGCTGACACCAGTAGTTTGCATTAATGTTTGGACAATCTGTGCAAGGTTAGGGACTGATTCTGTGAAAATAGATGTCTGAATGCAGAATAGAGACAGGTGAGGTGAACAAGGAAGATGCCTTACTTTCATCCTACACATTTACCACTCGTTTGAGTATTTCTTTACTTCAGTAATTATGTTTGCCTGAAACTGTGGATGAATGAAAATGTCTTGAAAATGTTCGTTAATGTGGTACAATGTGATATAGAGATTTATGGAAGAGTATCCATAAATAAAACAACACAGTAGTTGGGGCTTTTCCTCAACTAGATTTAGTTTCGGTGATTCTGGCACTTGTCATGTGTCACAAGGAAGTTTTAGATGGCAATTTTCATTTTAGACATTTTCTTTCTGCAGCTATGTGGTTCCACAATGTAATCTCTGAGGAATTTGGAGTGGCAGTGAATGTCTTTTGGAAGCACCTTCCTGCTGAGTGCTATGATAAGAGTGACACTTACGGAAATAAAGATCCCACGGCAGCCTCTAGAGCTATACAGATCTTGGACAGGGCCTTGAAAACACTTGAAGAACTACCTGAGGAATACAGGGATTTCTATGCTCGAAGAATGGTGTCACGGATCCAAGAAAAAGCCTATAGGAATGATTATGGATAAAGTAACACATCGTAAGTCGCAAGCTCCTGTGAAAGCAGAGAACCATGTATTAATGCAGAAACTGGCCATGTGTACATAAATAAACTTCCTGTAGGGCTAAAAACCAATGTTGATAAACTTTGTTATATATAAACATCTACCTTGTAGATTTTTTTTTTTCTTGGTTTTCTTTTCCTCATGTGATGTGCACGATGTGCTTGACTGGGAGACGATCTCTTTTCTGCAATGAGGCATGCGTCTGTAGTGCCTGCACTCTTAAATCTGCTTTTTTGAAGTTATTTACTTAAACTTTTCTGAATGAAAGTTTTAGCATTGGATGGAGGTGACAGAGTGTATGCTTAGAAGTAATGATACATCTTCCTGAATGCTCTTGTTTACACTGAAGTTTTAGGAAAGCCACAGATTTCTATGGAGGTCTAAGAGATCCGCTGGTGGTAATGGTCATGGTTTCTTTTTGAATGGCCTGGAGGTGTGGGGAGTTTCTGCTCCCTCTTGTGGTGAAAGAGAGAGAGTGTGAGAGTGGACATGGCAGGGGAAGCAAAAGCTAATACTTTAAAGTTAAGTTTGGAGTTCTGTAGCAGCTTGAACACAAAGGGGTAACTTACCCCCTGCTAGCTGAATAAGGTATTGTGCAGGAAACCGTGTTTGCTGCAACCATAGTCACTGCCCCAGTGCCCTCAGGCAGTGCTTCTGTTTCTGCAGCTGTGAAATACTTGCAAATAACATGCCCAGAAATCCATCAACCTTCAGCAGGAGAATCTGAAATGAGGATCATAATACTGAACTAGACGTAGAGTCTGTTGGGAGCAGTAAATGAGCCGCATTATGTTAACAGGTTGCATTGCATCTTTCATAGGTGGTTATTTTTTGGCAGCCTGTTGTGCTTACAGAAGCCTTGTAAAATGAAGATGAGTAGTTCATAAAAAAAGGTTTTGCTTGTCCCTTTGAAATCTGTTACCATGCTTTTTGGGAAATGCAGTATTTACCTAACATTTAGGTCAGTCTGCTACTTCCAGCAATTTTTTTGTTTGTTTTATGTTAAGAACTGTAGCTAGCTCTTAGACTAAAGAGGTATGCAGTGTTGTTAAAGCACTGGAGGGGGGGGGGGGGGGGATGGACGGACTCTTCCTGAGGAGCAGGGGCTTGCAACACTGCATATTTTTCCTCTAAACCTGTTCTTCTGGGCAGTGTAACAGTAAAAATAGTGTGCTGCCATGTGAATAGGCACCCAGCCATCGTAATGAATAGGCATGAATTGAACCAGCCAAGCGGTTCTGATGGACATAATTGAACGTTCTGTGGTCAGAATTTAAATCTAGGATCACAAACAGGTCTCTCAAAACTTCTTCTGTCGCTAAAGGATTGCTTGTGCATACTGCTGAGACAGAATCTGTGTCTGTTAGGCTGGAGAAGCCTCTTGGTTTTGTCAGGTTTGTAATGTTGAGGGCACCTTAAGAATTGTTCTGCAGAGATGTACGTAATATAGTGTTTTTGTGTGTGCTAGGAGTTAAAGGAAAGGCTCAGAGAGCCCGCAGGGTTACAGAAAGCTGTGTTCCAGCATTGTGCCTGTGAAGTTTCCTCTGTGTTTTTAGCTACTAGCAGCTTCTCATTAAGCTAGTACAGAGGAAGGAAATACTGTGCTGATCCCTTGCTCTGCTACTTTTTGATTCTCCATTCCTAAAGAGAGGCACTAACTAGCATGGGGTTCTCAGGTCCCCTCAACACTCAGGCATAAGTAAGGAAACCGTTGCATCACTCATTCGCAGGTATTAGTGTGGAGATAGCCCAGCAGGCAAGTTGCAATGCACTTGTTTAGTGAACATGAAGTTTGGATTAGCAAATATGTATCTCTGTGAAGAGAGAGTCATGCTGAATTTATGCGAGCCAAGTGCTGTAGGAAGTGCAGCTATTTCTGCTTCATGCTACCAACTTTTAACTTTATTTTTATATGACAGCAAATGAGGTCATCTCAGCATGATCAGCTGGTGATAATATAGCCCTGTTTGTGCTTCCCTTCCACTGTCCCATGAGAAATCTCTGCAACGAAAGCTTTTTTTTCCTTCTCCAGGACTATTTAGTTTTCACTTCTCTGAGAAGCCTCTCAGTAAATCCTACCAGATGTGATGTAAGTGCATATCTGAGAAAGATCAAGTGTTCTATTTCTGTCAGTGCCACCCATTTTTCACTTTGAAGAAACTTCTTCAATTACTTACTTTCTATAAAACACATTGTTTTGAAATGCTACCAAATTAGAAACCAAGTGGTTTTAAAATGGATTTTCATCACTTGAGCATGTGACTACTGATTAAAAAAATATTGGAGTTAGTGTTTAAAAAAATAAAATGAAAATTTTGTGCTTTCCACCCAGTGTGCTACACTGTGTAAAATAAGCAGTAGTGATGAGTGACTGGTGAAAGCACTAAAGGAATAACTCAGCTAACACAATGAGAGCATACATTTAGCCACCCTTAAAACCCATGACTGAAATAACACAATTAGAGCCACTAATGTTTTGTGGAAGTTTGTACCTTAGAGACCTACAGCAAAATAGCACCATGCCACAATAAAACAGATGAAGCTGTGCTAATGGGTATCATAAATGCTGACCATCTTAAGCATTCAAAAAAGTCACTTCCAGCAGTGTATGCAGCCGACTAGTTAGGTGATGCATACTGCCCTGGACAAAATACTCAAGGACAGTATCTGAAAGCAGTAGTGCAAATTTTACAAATTTGGTGACTGATAATTTTAAAATGTAATGAAGTTAATTGCAAATCAACAACTAGAAAAAAATATTATTGGTTGTATGTATGTAATATAATAAGATGACTTTAAAAGAAACATACCTTGTGTTTTTCTTTATGTGGTTGCTATGGAAAGAATCAAATGAAAACTTGTGTAAATATATTCTTGTCTCAAGCTCTTAAACAGGTCATCAAAAATCTGCCTGTCATGTACATGCTGAAGGTTTGATGCATCTAATTTGAAAATGTTTCTCTACAGGAGCTATGTTGGGTGTAAGTTAAATGCATAATGTAAAAAGATTGGATTGTGAAGCATCAGAAATAGTTGCAATCTCTTTTTAAAGAGGCAGGATGAAACTATTTGCCTCATTTACACAATCAATCCCACCATGGTACTACTAACTTGAGGACAAACTAGGATGATTTTACCACAGTGTAGGTTATATTATATAATTATACCATTATGTATTATTTTACAGTTTTTTTTTCCTCTGGCCAAAATGTACCTTTCCAAATTTGGAATATACAGATGTTTCTATCCAGACAACACAGCTGCTGAAGACACACACTCAGAGACAATTAACTTCTAAGGAGTTTTCTATAAACTAGTATCAATCCATAACCAAAGATTCCAGTATTACTAAAAGATGTTAGTGGATTTTTTTTTTGTTGGGGGGGAAGAAGGGGGCTGAGCAGTTATCTAAGGTTGAAATTGAATGGTGGTGTTTGTTTTTTGGTTTGCGTAAGACTACAGCCCAGGATGGACTCTGATCTCTGTAGGTGTTAATTCCTGAAAGCAATGATCTCTTTATTTGGTGATTCCTGAGAACCCCAAGAGCAGATTACTTCCTTTTCAATTATTCAGATTTGTTCCTAGTCAACACTTTGAAGAGTAGATTGAAAAGAATAAAAGAACTGCTCAACTGTGTAAAGTGAGCAGCCCCATGTGCGATGCTATGTTCGGACAAAAACACTCAAACTACTGCTTGCAGTAGTAATGCAGATCTCAGTAATAGTCAATTTTTGCTGTAAAAAGTGCTTGTATTTCAGCTGTCAAGCAGTACGTGCATTGCTTCAAATTTCCATCACCCAAATTCAATGTATTTCTAATAAAGACAATAAAGGAGCTGTGCAGACAGCCTGTAAGGGATGCAATAGCTTCATCTGACACCAGGCTTAGAAGTATTCTCAGCAGGTAAATTCTGTGGTGGGAGATGGGAAGAGCCTTGTTTCATACTTCAGCACCACTGCTTCTCCTGATAGCTTTCTGTTTGCAGCAGTGGTTTCTTTAGAAACAAGTGAGCTCTGAAGTGCCAAGTTTAACACAGGAAACTAACAATCCTGACTGAAGGTGCTCTCTGAAAGTCTACTGGAAGATGGAAAATCTATACTGAAAATTGAAGTAATGGCATTCTGCTGCTTTTTAAATACATGAAATACTTACAGACATGAAGAAAAAATATTCGTCCCTTTTGTTTTAATAGAGGCTTTTCTGGTCACTTAGACTTGGCAGTGCCTGGGTCGCTTGGAAACAAGCATAATGAAACCCTCATGATAGGAAACTACTGCAAAGCCATCTATTTAAAACCTACCTTATACTACGTGCAAAATGACTTCCTTAATCAGTTTTTCCAAGGTGAATCATGACGTGGAACAGCTACTATGTTCAAGTGTGGTGTTTTGTTTTATTTTTGTCAGAGGGAGGGGTGAATTGTGCTATGTTAATACTGATAAAATTAATTTTGTGAGGAAAGCCTGTCCAGCAGTGGGAGAAATGGTGCCTGTTGCTGCCACATAGGTGTGCTATGATTTTGGAGTCCTTACTTAATGGCTTCATACTATTTTATTCAAGTTAAGTGCAGTCACCTTGCATTTTAACAGATTTAAGACATCAATAAAATCAAGAGAAAGCTAGCCTTTGCCTCAGGGTCTCGATCAGCAATATTTAGAAGTCAATTTATGAACATCAGAAGTAACCTTTCCTCCCCCTCCCCCTTCGATATACTAGCCTTACAAAATGAAATTAGATTTCAATATAAGATGAAAAGATTCTGAAGAAGTAACTCCAAAATGTCTCTTGTGGATTGCAGTCTGAGACATGGGCCTGTGCTTTTTGTATTAGATAGGGACACCAGAACCAAAATTCATGTTCGTGGATTCTGCTAGGTGGTACCTAAAGGCATGGCTCACAAAACAGCACACAGATTACAATTCTTCAACTTCTCTCTTACATTAAGTACAGCTTTGCACAGGCAGCTACATTGCTTAGAAGAAAGATGGAAGCCAAGAGCCTCACAATAGTACTAGGAATCAAGGGAGAGCTCGATGCAGGTTTTTATGCTAAAGCAATTGTGTTGGTTTCCACCTGGCAGATTACCAGTAATAGACTACACTGACTTATGCTGTCCTATATTAAAACACACATGGCACTATAGCTATTTCAGTGTTATCAAGACACAGTGCAATAATACCTTGATCTCCAGTCAAGATCAATATATTACACAGTTAAACCAGTACAGTATGTAAACTCTTATAGAATATATAGAATGCATACAGGAAGAATACAGACTGTCAAATTACATCCTCTGCCTCTTCATAAAACACGTCTCTCATCCTTGCAATGCTTTTTATCATTGTTATTACAAAATCATACTCACAAAGCAGCTTAAGTTACCTGAATAGAGAATACTATACAAGTCCAAAATAGTCTTATAATTTTATGAACTCTTTGAAAGAGACCAGACAAAAAAGGATTATTCTCAGAAGTATGAAACTAAAAAAGCTAAGGCCACTTGACAGGGTTGAGAGACATAGGCTTATACAAAGACAAGAAGAGGAAAAAGTAATCAACTTCTGATGAAGTTTCCTTGGAGAATTTGACTTTATCCTTGTCTTTCCTTTCCTGCTGTGCTCCCACGCGATGACAGATAAATTGATAGGTTTTTAACAGATAGTTTTCAGTTATTTTGCTTAGCTGACAAGTGCCCACTTTGAGGCTTTAGAACCAGATCTCAAGAAAATAGTGAATATACACTGTTCCACTGAGCATACGAAAAATAAGACCCTCATGCAAATAAACACTCTAGGTAAATGGATGGGTATAGTCTCAACTCAGTGCTTCAACTTCTATTCTCTAAGCAAAGACAAATACTGTCTTATCCACAGAGTTGGCAAGGTAACTGTTAGCTTAGGAAGGAACTGTTAGCTTAGCACTGTGCAAGGGAGGAGAAAAGAAGGTGACATTTTCTTTCTGCAAATAGCTCAAAAACAATCTGTTGGGAAGTATCAATCATGTTTATCCATGAATATCCAGTCGTAACATACTATCCTAACTCCTGAACTGACTTTACAATCTTAAAATAACTTCTATGACTATTAAAATACATAGCATTCCCATTAGTTATCTCTGTAAAAGCAATAATGTTAATTTAGCAAGATAAAGCAGTGTACCATAAAATGCAAGTGCTAATATAAGGGAGGCAGCAAGACATTGGGAGAACAGAAAAGATTGCTCCTTCCAGCAACATGTTAAGACATGGACCCTCAACCATCTTTCAAAAATAGGGCCCAATTTATTAAAGAAGCATTTACAGAGATGTGATTAAATTAGCCCTAGATAGGAAGAAAGCCAGTTAAGTTTCTAGTACTTAAGATATACACAAAGTAGAATCATTTAAGTCATATGGAATTTGGACAATTTCACATAGCCAAGCCTTGCTTTAAAAGGATTTTTAATAGATGTGGTTTAAAGAATTTTAGCATTTCTCCAAATCTGAGGAATGTCTCTCCTGCTGTGCAAGAAACAAGCATGTATCAAAGAATATCAGTTATTACATACCAAATTGCACTAAGGACAGTGTAATAATGTTCCTTACTCCATTCAGAAACGTAAGTCTTGAACTAAACACTGTAAGTAAGCAACTTAACTACATGCATTTACATCTAAGCTTATTATAAAACTGCCTTTATATTTCACATCCAGAAGCAGGTATATACAAATTATGACCCATTTCATCCTAACATAGAAATGTTCACATCCTTGGGTACTTCACACCAGCTTTCCCATGTACAAAAGATTCCAGTAAGCTCTTTCAGAATTACAGATGCCAACTACACTAATACAAACCCTGCCTTGAAAAAAAGATGTTACCAAATATATTTTTTAAGCTAGGTCTCCACAAACACCTGATAAAGCACAATGCAGAGAACTTAACTGCACATTCCTTGTTTAATCATTTTACATTCACGTTAAAATGTTTTCACCCATTAGAAATGGTTTATTTTCTACAATCATTGCATAACATTTTTGCATGCAGTATGGTGAATGATAGAGGCACATTCCAACAGAGAACTAGAACTGTTAAGAGAATGAAAAACAACCAGTCAGTTTTCCCTCCACAACATTAAGTCTCATGACAAGATTAACAACAAGCTTTACAACAAAGTGCTTATTCTTTAAAGAAATCCAGCAAAAATTGAGCTGATTTTAACAGTTATTGTAAGGTGCCTCCAACAAACAGATTAATATTATTTTCATAGGACAGCCATTCAGAAACTTCTGGAGATGATGACATTATTTTCATAACTGTTTTCCAAAGCTTGCAATAACCAGCTCCTGCTGTTTTGGCTAGCACTAAACTGTTTTGAAATTGGTCTGTGATCTGCGCTGCCATTGGATAGGGCAAGTCTTAGCATACCCAAATTAGTCTGGTTAATTTTGAAAATATTGAAATTGAACTGTCAGGGAACAAGAGCAATGGTATATTTGTTTACTTTATATCAATTTAATTGTGGATAATCAAAGATATTTCAAGCAATTTGCAGGCATGTGTAGGCTATTAAAACTATTTCTAAGGTGATCCACATTTCCTATACAGGAAAGAGTCCTGGCATATGCTGCAAATGTTATCAAGAAGAGAAATAAAGGGAAATAGCATCCCTTAAAACGGATAAGTTCTTATAAACGCACTATCAGTAAAGGGAGTTAATCAGTGGGTAATCAGCAAATAGGGTTAAACAAAATCTTCAAGAAAAGTTTTATTATTTTTTTTTAATGGAACTACATTTCAGATTCTTTTACAAAATACTACAGTTGGTTTGCATGTTGCTCTTTTTTCCATCAATTAAAATAGATTATTTCCACTTTTGATCAAGTTGTTACATGTAGTCTAATTATTAGTGATAGAGCTCCCTTTTACATTGTAAGGTACATACTGTATGCATAATCTTTTTACACTCAAAATAATAAAAGCAGTAGAAAGAAGTCTTCTTAAGAGTTCAACACACATTTCTCATTCTTCAATGGTCATTAACATGTTCACTACCCCTGCAAGAGTTGTCAAAATACTGTCTCCAGTGAATCCTGTAAATTTAAAGGGTGTCAACAAAGGAAAGATGACACAGGTCCTTCCTTCCACAGTGTAAGAGTAAGAAGCCGCAAAAAATAGAGGGAATGTTTTGCTAAACAGTCAAACACAGGAACAAAGTTGAGTATAATGCCTTTTTTTTTTTTTCAGAATTGAGATGCATTTGTTTGTGTGATCTTCACAGAGCTTTGCTAATTTGTTTTTGTGCTTCCAGAAAGCCCAGAACCATTTTAAGCTACAGGTTTATTGTTGAAAGCTGAAGTTGTTATACAAGGGATTTCCTAACATTTATTTGTAGATAAATGGAAAAAGTTACTTACAGCAGTAGAAAAGTTGTGGTAATATCCCCAAGTAATATCCTCTTTCAGTAGTTTCTTTTTCTGAAGAACTTTCAGGTTTGGGGCCTGAAATAGATTACACATTTTGCATCTGATTTGTCTAGCTTTGTATTTAGAGTTGTTGAGTTTTTGTTTTCTGTATTGAGCACTGAGCTCTGAAAATAGATTTTTTGGGTGGCTGTATTAACAGCTACTGCAGTACATCTAAAGGAGAGAACAGTTCTACAAATGGGAGCATTATTAAACAGCTACAGTCAACAGAGTCTAATATTTTTAATGCAACTTCTCATCATGTACTTATGGCCAGATTTAGATGAACACCAATGCTGCAATTTGGAAGAAAAACCTCACTAGTCCAAGGTCAGAAGGGATAAAGAGACGTCTTGAGTTGAAAATGCAGATATTTCTGCTGGTCCTTATAGAAGTTAGTCAAAACAATAGCAAGATATGTTGAAACAGCGATAGACTACACCCTTATGAACATTCTTGGTCGCTTGACACAATTATGTCAAAATTTTCAAGCTCCTCAGGCAAGCTGGCTATTCACTAGAAAATGCTAGGCAATGAGTTAAGGAAACTTTATAGCCACAGAAAAGGCAAGGCGCTCATAAAGAAGAAAAACAGATTGGCACAATTATTCCAAAGGTAAACTTGAGATTTTGTTTCTGTTAGGAGAAATGTAGCAAAACAGGAAGATTTAATTAACTATTGAAAACAGTTTTCACCATAATACATACCTACGACTACCGTAACAATCACCACTATCCTTATGCTGAAAAACTAATGCTGTACCTGCTATTGACAGAGATCAAAATTTTCAGCCCTGGAAGCTACTAAATTGAAGTATCCAGACATCTGAAGGTCTTGAGCACTTAAAATTCCCATTAGAGGCAGTATACAACTTTGGACATCCAGGACTAAAAATTCTGTCAACATTTGACAAGAAATGCTCACTTAACACAAAACATACAGAATAATTCCTCATAACTTTTTTTCCTTCCAGGAATCAAATGACATCTCCTGTAGGTAGGGGGTCCCAAGCCTCCTTTTTAAGCTATGGAAATGCATATATAGTATCCATTAGTAACACAGGACTGATTTAGTATTCTCTTCAGAAAGCATATGCTCAAAGTTGTAAATCTAGATGTCAGAACTTAGTGTCAAAAGAGCTTTTGCAATGAATATACTACTCAGATACATACAGTCTCAAAATACTTCATGAACTCTGAAATGGTTATCTAAGGAGGGAACTTCATCAGCAAAATGTATTTGATCATTTATTTCCACACCAAGTTCTTCAAGTATCTGTACAAATTTCTCATGCTCTCTCCCAATCCACGACCTCATTGTGTCAAACACTTGGTATGGAGTAACATGAGCATGAACTTCAATTCCTGTCTGTGCAAGTTCTTTCAGCACTTCAGGGTAAGTAACCCAAGTATTGCTTCCTCCTGAGTGACCACCATCCAACCAGTAAATTGCTTTTATGTTTTTTACGAAGGCATCTGTATTCTTGTCTTTTTTAGCTTCCTTCAGCTCATAAAGCAGCTGGTTCAAAACCACACAACCTTTACTGAAGCCAATCAAAGTAAATGACACAGCACCTACAGCAGACGGCATAATGAAGTCCATAGCAGAATTATTAGAGCATTCACAATCTCTCTCTCTTTCTGTGGATGAGCAGCCATTTGCTGTAGGTACAGACTGCAGCTGTGATTTACAAGCAGATATTTTTGCATCCTTGCTGAAACCATGCACGGCTTTCTGGGACAGCAGAATATTCTGAGAGAATGTGAATGCATTAACTAGCAATGCATGGAGATGCTTGAAAGCTCCAAAGTCGGTGCTGTGCTCTGGTGCTCCAAACATGTTGCTAGCCACAAAGTTGTCATAACAACTGAATTTGTGCAGGTGCATTCGAGAACACTTTACAACCCAAATAAAGCTATTAGGGAATCGGCGAGCAAGTATGGTAGCAACATTTTCAAAACTCCACTGTTCCCACTGAAAGTTTTCTGGGTGGCAAGACATGATGTCATAATAGTTCTGAAAAATTAGAAAACAGAAAAGATGCATTACTACATTGCAAAAATACCTCAGCTCCATCTAGTGTACATACTCATAAGAAAGGACCAAGGTGGAGAGAAACATGCATTATGGAGGTGCCGTCTTGCTAGGCTCCCAAAAGAGGTGCATTAAAGAAATTGCTATATTTAAATTCTCCTATTCTATTGTAGTATTTTGCCACACGTTTTTATACCCCCAAAATCAACATAATAACAGTAAGTATGAGCTTAGTATGTAATAAGCAAGTTTAGTGTGATACAGAATGCATAATTACACGGTATTTTGCCACCTGCAGAAACACTGATTGTCTTATAACAGGCAAACAATAGACTTAAAACTTCAGCAGTAAGTTTTCTCATGATTCTCACCTCTGAATTCATAATAGCAGTGAATACTAATTAGCTACTTTTATTAAAGACGAGACAAGCCATACCCAGGAATGCTAATCAGAAGGGTTTTCTCAGACCCCGCTAATCCTTAAAATTAAAGTTACGTCCTACCCGTTGTGCACAGTTACGGCTGGCCGTGTACTGAGGCGGAGCACTTCAGAGCGTCTCTTTCCAGTGTCGGTCCATTCGCAGACAACAAGTGCCTTTTCCAGCCACGATGCCAGCCTTGTACCCGTATAACACCCTCACCCAGGTGCCTGCGGTACCCGCATGCCTACACAGATGCCCGGTGCTCCCCCAAGGCTGGAAAGCCCGTGTTTTGGCAGCCCCACCGCCCCCGGCCGTCCCGCCGCCGGCAGCGCCCACCTGAGGCCCGTCCCCAAGCGCTCCCCCCCCCCGGGAGGGGCCGCTTCCCTCAGCTGCGGGCTGCCCCCGGCCCCGCCGTACCTGCACGTCCCCCGGGAAGTACACGACGTGATGCTGAGGCGGGGCCGGGCCGCGCGGGGCCGGCGGCAGCAGCAGCAGCAGCTCGTTGGCCCGCTGCGGCTCCACACCCGGCACCTCAGGCAGCCGCAGCCACGGCGGGCTCAGCCGCGCCGAGGAGGAGAAGGAGGAGGAAGAAAAGCCGCCGGTGCCGCCCGCGGCCGGCGCCCCGCAGAGGCTCATGCTCCTGCCCAGGCTGAGGGCGGCGGGTCCGAGGAGTCCCCGCAGCAGGGAGGCAGCGGCCGCCCGGCAGCGCCCGCTCATCGAGCCGCCGCCTCACAGCCACCCGCGGTGCCCCACGGCCCCGCACCGCGCCTGCGCGCCGCTCTGTCAGCGCCGCCCAGCGCACCCTCGGGGAGCCGGCAGCGGAGAGGCTGCCCGCCCGGCGGTGACGTCACCGCAGCCTTTAAAAGGAGAGCGGGGGTAGTGGCAGCCGTTGCGTGTGGCCGTTAGTTGGGATTGCTGTTACTGCAGGAGGCCGCCAGCTTCACCAGGAGGAGCCCTCATGGAGCAGGGCTGCTGTGGGAAGAGAAATGTTGTTTTTGCAGAGTTACGTTGTTTAGAAGGAGGGAATGCAGTACTGAGATATGCTTATAGTGATAAGAAAGCTTAGCAGGAGACCTTGTAAAATGCAGACAACTAGACTCCTTAGGACAATTAGGTGAAAATCACGGTGTCAAGTCAGATAAGTGAAGAAACATTACCACTTCAAGCAGTAAAAATGTCAAAAGAAATTTGAAATTTAACAGGCCGGCAACTGAAGGCCATGCATTGTTTGTGAAGTATCAGATAGATTGTGAACCTGGATTACTCACTCAGTGGGGAAACAGGGGAGGGTCTTGTCATCAAAATGTATATAAACTGTGTTTTGGAACTTGTAGATGCGCTCTCTCCTGCTTGTGGGGCGCCCGCCATTGCAATCGCGAATAAATTACTACTTCACTGAGATCCTCGCCTGAGCCTAAGTTATTGGCTACGGAGTGTTTCTCACAATTTGGGGGCTCGTCCGGGATCCAGTCACCTACTGGGGAGCCTCACCGCCGCAGCAGCAGGAAGGCATGCCCCGCTGATTTCAGCGGTCCTGTGCATCGACGGTGGCGGTTCTGCGGAAAGCTGACAGAGGGCCCGAGACTGGTTAAAGAGGCAGGATCTGTGAAGTAGTGGGGAAAGGAAGAAGGTAGGCACTCCAGGTTTTTAAGAATCGATCCGGTAACTCTGTGCACAGACCAAGGTAAGAAATATTAAGTATTGCCTTGGGAGTTGGGTGATCTGGTGTATGGTAAGCCCTTGCACGGGGAAGTGCTGGCACTACACCAGGGGAATCTGGTGTACGGTAATCCTTGCACGGGGAAGTGCTTGGAAGTACACCCCCATTTTTCAGTACGTTGGTGTGTGGTACACTGCAGAAGGGAAATTTCTGTAGCACATACTGGTGAGGGTTAGGAAAGATGGGGAATATGAGTTCCAGGGGACAGGGAGATATCCCTGGGGGAGTGCCTACCGACTGTACTTTAGGAAGGATGCTGAGAAATTGGAAAAATAACCCCAAAACTAAGGAGAAAGATAGGAAGAAGATGGTTAAATATTGTGTATCAGTCTGGACAAAAGAACCAATTAAAGGAACTGCAGTATTTTGGCCAAAATACGGGTCTGACAAAGATTGGGTATGTCAGGCCTTAAACTTGTATGTTAATAACAAATTTCCATTTTCGGAAGAAGAATCAGAGTATGCAGCTTGTTGGATACAAGGATCTAATTTGATTTTAAGCAAAAATCAGAATAAAGAGGAAAAGAAAGGGGAAGGGACAAGTGATAAATGGGACCTTTTGGATAACTTGCCTCCTCCTTGTAACCCCCAGGCTGCAGCAACAGCAGCAGTCACTGTAACACCTTCTCTAAGAGAAGAAACAGGAACTGTAAATGACATTAACTCTGGGAACAGGGGGTACCCCAGACTTGTAAAAGAATTGGAACAATGCAAAAAAGACCTTGAGAATTTTCCACTCCCTGGTGCTAATACTACTAACACTAATGAAGCTACTATGTATCCTCTCCATGAAGTGCTGCTGGGACCTAGACAAATAGGATATGTAAATGCCCCCCTTTCTAGCGGAGAAGTGCGAAATTTTAAAAAGGAAATGAAATCTCTGACTGAGGATCCCATTGGATTAGCAGAACAGTTAGATCAGTTTTTGGGACCCAATCTATATTGCTGGGGAGAAATGATGGCAATTCTGAATCTGCTATTCTCAGGGGAAGAACGAGGAATGATCAGAAGGGCAGCAATGCGGGAATGGGAAAAGGATCATCCTCCAGGAGATGGAGTGATTCCAGCAGAACAAAAGTTTCCAAATGTGGACACCAATTAGGACAACAATAATATACAGGATAGGACTAATATGAGAGACTTGAGAGAACTGTTAATTAGAGGAATTAGAGAAGCAGTACCTAAGTCTCAGAATTTTATTAAAGCATTTGAGGTTCAGCAGAATAAAGATGAAACCCCAAGTGATTTCTTGGAAAGGCTCAGGGATAGGATGCGAAGGTATTCAGGAATGAATCCTGATGACCCTGTAGCACAGGGTCTTTTGAAGATTAATTTTGTAATGAAAGCATGGCTGGACATACAAAGGAAACTTCAGAAATTGGAGGGATGGAATGAACAGCCGTTAGAAAGACTGTTGAGGGAAGCGCAGAAAGTGTATATCAGAAGGGAAGATGAAAAGCAGAAACAAAAGACAAAAATGATGATCTCCACAGTGAATCAAGTGGTGGGGCAGAGAATGAGGAACCGATGGGAAAACGGGTTTCAAGAAAAACAAGGTTTGGGATGGAATCAGGAAGAAAAAGGAAACAGGAATGTGAGATCAAAGTGGCCACTGCCGCCTCAGTCACGGCAGCTACAGGGAAGATGTTATAAATGTGGGAAAACAGGACATCTTAAACGAGAATGTCCTGAAAAGAAAAGGGAAGAAAGATTGTTTACCATCATAAACTCTGAATAGGGGGGTCAGGGGCTCTTTGAACAGTGGTCCCACCCAGAGCCCTTGATAAATTTAGAAGTGGGACCTAATAAAGAAGAGGTTGTATTTTTAGTAGATACAGGAGCGGCCAGATCGTCTTTAGCTTATAAAATTTCGGGACTCAATTTAACTAATAATACTCTACGAGTAACAGGGGTAGAAGGACTTGGTATGGTAGTGCCACTTTTTGAAACCACTGAATTATCTTGGGAAACTAAAACCGTCACTGGGCAACTGTTATATGTACCTGAAGCAGGGACTAATTTATTAGGGAGAGATTTAATAGTCAAATTGGGATTACAATTGAAGACCTGTGAAAAAGGAATAACAATCACAATGAAATTATTAACAGAAAATGATGAAAAAGAAATAAATCCCATGGTATGGGTAAGGGAAGGAAATCGAGGAGGGCTTAACATAACTCCCTTAAAGGTAACTGTTCAAGAAGGGAGCGGAATAGTTAGACAGCGACAGTATCCTATCTCTTATGAAGGAAAAATGGGCCTGAAACCTACAGTGCAAACTTTAGTTAAAGATGGTCTTTTGGAGCCTTGTATGTCACCATATAACACTCCAATTTTACCAGTACGAAAGCCAGATGGTTCATACCGATTAGTACAAGACCTAAGAAAAGTTAATGAGATAACACGGAAGCGCCACCCTGTGGTTCCTAACCCTTATACCCTGATGAGTAAAATCCCTTATGAGCACAAATGGTTCAGTGTTATAGATTTAAAGGATGCCTTTTGGGCATGCCCATTAGATCCTGAAAGTCGAGATATTTTTGCATTTGAATGGGAAGACCCTGAGACAGGTCGCAAACAGCAATATAGATGGACTGTTCTGCCTCAGGGATTTACTGAATCTCCCAATTTATTTGGGCAAGAATTGGAAAAGATTTTAGAAACATTTCATATTCCAGAAGGGGTGACATTGTTACAGTATGTAGATGATTTATTGGTATCTGGGGAAGAAAGATCAGAGGTAAAAGAAGCCACCAATAAACTTCTGAATTTTTTAGGAGAACACGGGCTAAGGGTATCTAAAGATAAAGTACAGTATGTAGAAAAAGAAGTTAAGTATTTGGGACATTTAGTCTCTGAGGGCAGATGGAGAATAAACCCTGAGAGGATTCAGGGAATTGTGCGATTTCCTCTCCCCAAAACAAAGAAAGAGTTGAGAAAATTTTTGGGTTTAATTGGATATTGCAGACTGTGGATAGAAGCATATGCACAGAAAACAAAGAAATTATATCTCAAATTATTGGAGGAAGAACCTAATATACTGAACTGGACTAAAGAGGAAGAAGAAGTAATGGAAAAATTAAAAAAAAAGACCTTATTGCAGCACCAGTCTTAGCTCTTCCTGCCCTAAAGAAATCATTTTATCTTTTTATAACTGTAAGTGAGGGTGCTGCTTTGGGGGTGTTAACCCAAGAATGGGGAGATAAAAAGAAACCTGTAGCGTATTTGTCTAAATTTTTAGACCCTGTATCCCAGAGATGGCCAGAATGCATTGAGGCAGTAGCAGCAACTGCCTTATTAGTGGAAGAGAGCAGGAAATTAACCTTTGGAGGACAATTGATTGTTGTTACCCCTCACCAAGTGAAGGCTATTCTCACTCAGAAAGCAGGAAGGTGGCTGACAGACTCCAGAATACTAAAATATGAAGCTATACTAATTGAAAAGGATGATTTAACTATAACTACAGAATCTGTTTTGAATCCTGCCTCCTTCTTGTCAAAGGGAATTGAGGATCCAATAAATATAGAACATAACTGCTTAGATTTAATAAATTACCAGACAAAGGTAAGATTAGATTTACAAGAGGTGCCCTTAGAGGAAGGGGAAATATTGTTTATAGATGGATCTTCTAAGGTGGTACAAGGAAAGAGATGTAATGGTTATGCCATGATTGAAGGAACAGATGGGAATGTCGAAGAAATGGGAAAACTGCCTAGCAATAGGTCAGCTCAAACCTGTGAATTATATGCATTAAATCAAGCATTAAAATTATTAAGAGGGAAACAGGGAACTATATATACTGACTCACGATATGCATATGGGGTGGTACATACCTTTGGAAAAATATGGGAAGAAAGGGGCTTAGTAAACAGCAAGGGAAAGGAATTAGTCCATGAAGAATTAATTAGACAGATTTTGGAAAGTCTGTTACTATCAGAGGAGGTTGCTGTGGTGCATGTGAAAGGACATCAAAAAGGAAACTCCCTAGTTGAATGGGGAAATAGGATTGCAGATGAAAAGGCTAAAGAAGCAGCTTTGCAATTGGAAGTAGAAGCAAAGCTGCTTCTTGTACCTGAAATAAAACCTCCACCTGAAAAGCACATATTCAGCAAAAAGGAAATAGAAGCCTTTAGGGAATTAGGAGCAAGAGTCCGAAGGGCGGTGGACTCTCCCTGATGGGAGAGAAATGGTAAACAAACAGATAATGAGAGAAATTTTAGCTGTTCTACACCAAGGAAGTCACTGGGGAGTCCAGGCAATGTGTGACGCTGTATTAAGGAAATACATATGTATAGGCTTGTATACTGTAGCTAAACAAGTGTGTAATAGTTGCATAACATGCCAACGAGTGAATAGGAAGGCTCTACGGAAATAACCCCTGGGCGGACAGGACCCAGGGCTTCGACCTTTTCAGAGCATCCAAATAGATTTTACTGAATTACCTAAAGTAGGCAGATTTAAGTACTTGCTGGTGTTGATTGACCATTTGTCAGGTTGGGTAGAAGCTTTTCCTTCAGCATCAGCAGCAGCTAGTGTGGTGATAAAGGTAATCCTGGAACAAATAATCCCTAGATATGGGATTGTTGAAAATATAGATTCAGATCAAGGAAGTCATTTCACTTCATCTATTTTACAAGGATTAATGGGAGCCTTGGGAATAAAATGGGAGTTTCATACTCCATGGCATCCTTCCTCATCAGGGAAAGTGGAGCGAATGAATCAAACATTAAAGAAACATCTGTCAAAGCTTGTTTTAGAGACTAAGCTTCCCTGGACAAAGTGTTTACCTTTAGCACTTCTCAGAATTCGAACTGCTTCTAGAAAAGATGTAGGAGTTTCACCATATGAGATGTTGTTTGGACTGCCGTACCTGGGTAGAAACGGTGAGATACCTATTTTTGAAACTGAAGATTTTTTTCTCAAAAATTATATACTTGGATTATCTTCTTCCTTAGCATCTCTCAGGGTTCGTGGACTGTTGGCTCAAACTCCACCTTTGGAATTCCCAGTACATTCATTCCATGCAGGAGATTGGGTCCTGATACGCACCTGGAGAGAATCAAAACTTCGGCCTGAATGGGAAGGACCATTCCAAGTACTGCTAACCACTGAAACAGCCGTAAGAACTGCGGAAAAAGGTTGGACTCATTATACTCGAGTGAAAGCATCTACCGACCCTAGCGCTTCGGAAGTTGTTCCTACAGAAGACTTGTTGAAAGTTAAAATCAAAAAGAAAAATCCCGTAATAGACTCTGAGCAGGATAAAAGCTTATAGTTGTAAACTAACCCTTTATTTTCACAGGTAACTAAAAAGGACAGACCTATAACAAATTGAATTGCTCCCAAGAGGAGTTTATTATAGTACATCCTATTTTTTGTTTGTTTGTTTTGTTTGTTTTGTTGTGTATTAATAATTATTTGGAAGCCTAAGATTTAAGAATGATGATAGGGAAAAATCAATTATTAATTTTGTTTCTGGTAACTATAAGCCTCAGAGGAGACCTTGGTCAAGTGGAAACTTGGAAAAGATTTGACCAGATGATAGCAAAGACAGGGTATCCTGTCAAATTATGGGTGAATGTGACAGAGAGTTATGCACCACAATCTATTACATTTGATGCTTGTGAGGTGTTAACTTGTGGAGATTTAAATGCTCAATGACGATTGAGCAAAGAACACAAATATCTCTGCCCTGAACCTAGGACAGGCAACATGTTTGAAGGACCCCCTTGTTCGGATTGGGCTGATGTGTGGTGGACGACCAATCATAAAGGATGGTCATATACACCCACATCTATCTACTTTATGAGATTAAAGGAACAAATTAACATATTTAAAGGAATGGTTCAGCCCAACTGTCAGCATCTACAATGTAATCCAATAACTATAACAGTTAATCGGGCTGACTACCTTACAAACCGTACTTATGGTCTTGGAGCAGATGTAATTGGGCGAGACCCAACAGCTAGACTGAAAATAGCTGTAAGGGAACGACTCTCTCCTGCCATCATAGAAAGGGAGAAACTCAAGGAGAAACTCAAGGAGAAAGCAGGAGAGAAAACAGGAGAATCTCTTCGAAATAAGGCAGTTGTCACAGTTAAAGAAATAAAAGATCTTAGACAAACATTTGAGATTGAAACAGGGTATGGAGATGTGAATGCCTGGATAGAATTGGTCAGGTATACTGTCCAGAGTCTCAACCATAGCAATTGCTATGCTTGTGCCTCAGGATGACCGATTGCCCAGATAGTGCCCTTCCCATTGGGGTGGACCGAAGACTCCCAAGGGATGCCATGTATGATTGCATTGTACCAGGAAAAGACTGCCTGGGGAAATGAAGCCTGTAAGTCTCTCTCTTTGCTATTCCCTTCCTTGCATAATAGCAATATCAGAGCTCCCCCTGTATTCTCCACAGCCATAGGTAACCATACAGCCTGCCTCTCACGGCAGGGTGTGAGTGCTACCCGGCATCTGGGAGAATTTGCCTTGTGCACGAAGACCTTGAATGCTACCAAGGACTTGATGGGAAATTACTCAAGACTTGAGATCCCCAGGGCAGATCTCTGGTGGTACTGTGGAGGGAAGATCTTACGGTCCACCCTACCATCTAATTGGGGAGGCACTTGTGCACTTGTTCAATTAGCTATACCCTTCACCCTGGCATTTGAAAGAGAAACATCACAAATACCCAGAAGAAGTAAAAGAGGCTTAGGAATATCATTTGATGATAGAGTATACATAGATTCTATTGGGGTACCTAGAGGAGTTCTGGATGAACATAAAGCTAGGAATCAAATTGCTGCAGGGTTTGAGTCACTGTTCTGGTGGGTAACAATCAATAAAAATGTGGATTGGATTAATTATATCTATTATAATCAGCAGAGATTCATCAATTATACCAGGGATGCAATAAGAGGAATCGCTGAACAACTAGATGCCACCAGCAAAATGGCTTGGGAAAACAGGATAGCATTAGATATGATGCTCGCAGAGAAGGGTGGTGTATGTGTGATGCTGGGCAACCGTTGTTGTAATTTCATCCCTAACAGTACGGCCCCGGATGGCACAGTAACAAGAGCATTGCAAGGGCTTACCACCCTTGCCAATGAATTAGCAGAAAATTCAGGAGCAGACACTTCCATCACAGGATGGTTGGAATCTTGGTTTGGTAAATGGAAAGGGATGGTAATGTCCATATTTACATCCTTGATTGTAGTAGCAGGAGTTTTGACAGCTATTGGCTGTTGCATTATCCCCTGTGTAAGGGGACTTGTCCAGCGGTTAATTGAAACCGTATTACTGAAACAAATGACCATGGATCCACCACCCTACTCAGATAAAATGATTATATTAGAGGAAATGGAGAGCAAAGAAAGTGAAGAAGAGGAAGATATTTACCAAATTACACCTTAAAAAAATAAATAAATATATAAAATAAATAAATAATATATATATATATTTTTTTGCAAAAATCAACAGTTTATAAAAAAAGGGGGGGGAATTGTGGGAATAGAAATGTTGTTTTTGCAGAGTTACATTGTTTAGAAGGAGGGAATGCAGTACTGAGATATGCTTATAGTGATAAGAAAGCTTAGCAGGCGACCTTGTAAAATGCAGACAACTAGACTCCTTAGGACAATTAGGTGAAAATCACGGTGTCAAGTCAGATAAGTGAAGAAACATTACCACTTCAAGCAGTAAAAATGTCAAAAGAAATTTGAAATTTAATAGGCCGGCAACTGAAGGCCATGCATTGTTTGTGAAGTATCAGATAGATTGTGAACCTGGATTACTCACTCAGTGGGGAAACAGGGGAGGATCTTGTCATCAAAATGTATATAAACTGTGTTTTGGAACTTGTAGATGCGCTCTCTCCTGCTTGTGGGGTGCCCGCCATTGCAATCGCGAATAAATTACTACTTCACTGAGATCCTCGCCTGAGCCTAAGTTATTGGCTACGGAGTGTTTCTCACACTGTGGGCGCCTGTCAAGGCCCTCCTACTGTTTCCCTCGTCGTAGTTCTGAGGCCCCAGCGCCCCCAGCCAGGCTCTGCGGAGCGAGGGGTGGCTGAGGCACTCCCGGTGAGCCCACCCCATTGCTGGCCCCTCACATACCGAGGTGGCAGTGCCCGGCTGGTGGTCTGTCTGCATAGCCTTAGGTTGAAAATAATGCTGGGCTAAAAATTTCTGAGGGAAGGTAGGATGGTATTAGCCTCTCAATTTGATACTGTGACCAGAGGAAGTCTCCTGAATGAAGTAAAGCCCCCCCAGAGCATGCTGCTGAGGCACAGATTCAGCAGTATGTGATATCTTACATGCTACGTAGAGCAGTTCATTTCAAACCAAAGAGAGGTATGTGGACTCAGTTGTTTCCTGAAGGTGCTGGTTGTATTTATCAGTGTGATATATGGAGTAATAATTCGTATCAAGAAGGTGGTTGATGTTAATAAAGAAGGGGTAGATGTGGGAGTGTGGCCATGGGGGTCGACAAGCCCCGTGGTTGGTGATAACATCAGACTCTTAACGATGAGGCCATCAGGAATGTAAAGAGTTTAGAGGGAACAAAGAACGATGATTAAGGAGATGCCTTGCCATCTTGGGGGTTGCTTGTTCTCCCACCATTAAGGCATGGAAGTTGCTGGGGGTTTGCTGGTTGCCGGGCAAAGTTGTTGACCAGTGAATAGTTGGTGGAAAAGAACTGCTGTGGGGAGAAGGGTGTAAGAGGGGAGCATGTCCTCAAGATGGCATTGCAACGTGATATAATGAGGTTATGTCATCAATAAAGAAGTAGAAAAAATGAATGAATAGGAAGAGGCTAGCAGTACAGGGACTGGGGCAGGAACAGGGACATTGATCTCCTCATTAAGATAGGTTTGGCCAAACTCAGCAAACTGCTTAAAGAAGCTTGTATAGAAAGTCACTGGAAATAGGCACACCAGAGCTAGAAAGAAGCTCAAGCTGAGAGAAGTGGACCCATGCACACAACTGCCCCTCTGTGGCCAAAGGTAAGCAGTTGCGCATTATGGGGAATCATATATCCTTAGAAACAAAGACTGTCCTGGTAACCTTACAGCTTATTCCTTTTATTAACAATCAGACAGTTTATGATCCTGAACCATGGGACCAAATTGAGGTCAAGGTGTGGGACTCTGCTACTAAAAAAGACAAGGTTGCAGTGGGATTGCTCGGCACCTGGTGAGCAATCTCTGAGGCCTTAAAGAGCCATGTGGGATGACAATCAGAAAAATGTGGTTTGCCAGATAGTGAGGGAGCTGAGGGCTCGTCCACTGATCCTTCTGTTACACCATTGGGGCGGGGGGGGCGGCGCCACCACTCCCCCTGCCGTTACTGCCATCGCAGGCCTTTGCTGTTACACCCCCTGGTGACCTGAACGTTCCTTTTGATCCAGGCCCTACTGGCCCTGAAAAGGAGCCAGATCTGTTTCCCTTCGATCCGGGAAGAATAGGATACATAAGGCCCGAAGGCCGAGTTGCTTAACAACTTAAAGGGATACATATTGTTCCCACGACTAGCCCTGGAATTCTCTGGTATCTGCAATCAAGAAAAGGAATGGAAAATGGAGACTGTTATATGATCTGAGAAAAACTAATGAAGTCATGGAAGATATGGGAACACTTCAACCAGGATTACCAACTCAAACTATGCTCCCCCAGTCATGGACATTAATAGTAACAGACTTAAAGCATTGTTTGTTAAACACTTGCCAGAACTCGGAAAACTTTGCCAGGTTTATATTTCAATTGATAAATATTCTGGTTGTACATATGTATAGGAGTACTTGGGTTTCTTATGAATATGTATAAGCAATGTTCTATATATTTTTAAAGTTTGACGGTTGTGTATGTCTGTTGGTAGACTGTAGACTCCCTGCGCACCCAGCACTGTTTAGGTGCATATTGATAGACAGTAGACTCCCCGTGCACCCAGCACTATTTACTTGCCATTTTTAAATGTTACTACATTCAGATTGAGTAGTATAGTCATTTATAGCAAGAGTGTTATAAATGCGTAGACTCCACACGCTCCCAACGCTGTTTAGGTGCGTGTTGCCAGAGCGTAGACTCCCCGCGCACCCAGCACTATTCAGGTGCGTGTTGGCAGAGCGTAGACTCCCCACGCACCCAGCACAATTTAGGTGCATGTTGGTAGAGCGTAGACTCCCCACGCATCCAGGGCTGTTTCGGTGCATGTTGGTAGAGCACAGACTCCCTGCACACCCAGCGCTGTTTAGGTACGTGTTGGTAGAGTCTATGCTCTACCAACACGTACCTAAACAGCGCTCAGTTTGCGGGCAGTCTGCGCATTTATAACACTCTTGCTATAAATGAGGATAAGACTCAATATGAATTTAGCTGTATTTATGAAAGGCAAGTACATATCACTGGGCATGCGGGGAGTCTATGCTCTACCAACATGCACCTAAATAGCGTTGGGTGTGCGGGGAGTCTTCACATTTATAACACTCTCACTATAAATGAGGATACAACTCAATCTGCATTTAGTAATATTTATAACAGGCAAGTAAATTGGGCTGGATGCATGGGAATTCTACGCCCTACCAACACACACCTAAACAGCACTGCGTGTGCACAGAGTCTACACTCTACCAACATGCACCTAAAGAGCGCTGGATGCGTGGGGAGTCTACCCTCTACCAACACGCAGCTAAACAGCGCTGGTTGCATGCGTGGTCTTACGCTCTACCACCGTGCACCTAATCAGGGTTGGGTGCTCGGGTTGTCTACGCTCTACCAATACGCACCTAAACAGCATTGGGTGCGCATGGAGTCTACGCTCTACCAACACGCAGGGGAGCTGGATCGCGGGGAGTCTACACTCTACCAACATGGACCTAAAAAGCACTGGATGTGTGGGCAGTCTGCTCATTTATAACACTCTTGCTATACATGAGGATGCGACCCAATCTGAATTTAGTAAATTTATAAAAGGCAAGTACATAGTGCTGTGTGCGGGGGGTCTACGCTCTACCAACACACACCTAAACAGCGCTGGGTGCGCAGTGAGTCTACTCTACCACCAGGTACCTAAACAGCGCTGGTTACGTCGTGAATGTATGCTCTACCAACACGCACCTAAACAGTGCTGAGTGTGCTGGGAATCTACGCTCTACCCAAACGCACGTAAACACCGCTGGATGGGTGCAGAGTCAATGCTCTACCAACATGCCCCTAAACATTGCTTGTTGTGTGGTGAGTCTACGCATTTCTAACACTCTGGCTATAAATGAGGATACGACTCAATCTAAATTTAGAAATATTTATAAAAGTCAAGTAAATATCGCTTGGTGTGCAGGCAGTCTACTCTCTCCCAATATGCACCTAAACAGCACTGGGTGCATTGGGAATGTACGCTGTACTAACACACACCTAAACAGCGCTGGGTGCGTGGGGAGTCTATGCTATACCAACACAACTAAACAACGCAGGGTGTACGGGGAGTCTACTCATTTATAACACTCTTGCTATAAATGAGGGTAAGACTCAATCTGAATTTAGAAATATTTATAAAAGGCAAGTAAAAAGCGCTGGGTGCGCGGGGAATCTACGCTCTACCAACATGCACTGAAACAACGCTGGGTGCGCGGGGAGTCTACGCTCTACCATCCTGCACCTAAACAGCGTGGTGTGTGTGGGGAGACTGCGCTCTACCGACACGTACCTAAACAGCGTTGAGTGCGTGAGGAGTCTACACTCAGCAAACACACACCTAAGCAGCGCTGGTTGCGCTTGGAGTCTATGCATTTATAACAGTTCAGTTATACATGTGGATATGACTCAATCTGAATTTAGTAATTTTTATAAAGGGAAAGTAAATAGTGCTGGGTGCGCGTGGAGTCCATCCTCTACCAACAAGCACCTAAACAACACTGGGTGTACAGGGAGTCTACTCATTTATAACACTCTTGCTATAAATGAGGATAAGACTCAATATGAATTTAGTAATATTTATAAAAGGTAAGTAATTAGCGCTGGGTGCACGGGGAGTCTATGCTCTACCAACACGCACCTAAATAGCGTTGGGTGTGTGGGGAGTCTTCACATTTATAACATTCTCACTATAAATGAGGATACAACTCAATCTGCATTTAGTATTATTTATAACAGGCAAATAAATTGGGCTGGATGCACGGGAATTCTATGCCCTACCAACACGCACCTAAACAGCGCTGGGTGCCCGGGAGTCTATGATCAGCCAACGTGCACCTAAACAGCGCTGGATGCATGGGGAGTCTACCCTCTACCAACACGCTCCTAAACAGCGGCGGGTGCGTGGGGAGTCTACTCTGCCAACACGCACCTAAACAACACCGAGTGTGTGGGTAGTCTACGCTCTACCAACACGCACCTAAACAGTGCTTTGTGTGTGGGAAGTCTACACTCTATGTACATGCACCTAAACAGCGCTGGGTGCTTGGGGAGTCTACGCTCTACCAACATGCACCTAAACAGTGCTGGGCGCACGGGGAGTCTACGCATTTATAACCTTCTTGCTATAAATGAGGATATGATTTAATCTGAATTTAGTAATATTTATAAAAGGCAATAAATAGCGCTAGGTGCACGTGGAGTCTGCGCTCTTTCATCACACACCTAAACAGCGCTAGGTACACGGGGAGTCTACCCATTTATAATACTCTTGCTATGATGAGGATACGACTCAATCTGAATGTAGTAATATTTATATCAGGCAAGTAAATAGCGCTGGGTGCGCGGGGAGTCTATGCACTACCAACATGCACCTAAACAGTGCTGGGTGTTTGGGGAGTCTGCATTTGTAACACTCTTGCTATAAATGAGGATAGAACTCAATCTGAATTTAATAATATTTTCAAAAGGCAAGTAAATAGCGCTAGGTGCGAAGGGGAGTCTACGGTTTTCCAATATGCAACTAAACAGCTCTGGGTGTGCGGGGAGTCTATGCTCTACAAACACGCACCTAAACAGCGCTGGGTACACGGGGAGTCTACACATTTATAATAATCTTGCTTTAAATGAGGATACAACTCAATCTGAATGTAGTAATATTTATAACAGGCAAGTAAATAGCATTGGGTGCGTGGGGAATCTACGCACTACCAACATGCACCTAAACAGCACTAGGTGCACGGGGAGTCTATGCATTTATAATACTCCTGCTATAAATGAGGATACAACTCAATCTGAACGTAGTAATATTTATAAAAGGCAAGTAAATAGCGCTGGGTGCACGGGGAGTCTATGCTCTTGCAACATGCACCTAAACAGCTCTTGGTGAGCAGGGAGTCTACGCCCTACTGAGTCGTGAAAAACTGACTCCACAATCAGTAAGATTGTAAAGTAGATATGTTTATTCAGCACTGGGCAGCACAGGGGGTAGTCCCACCGAAGTTGTGCGCAACAATTCGCTCGCTTGCATTTTCTTTTATCCCATAAAATATTACATATGCATTAAGTTTTGCAACACACCTATGCATATTCATTTCCTAGCTCCACCAAGCCCTGCTTTTTATGCTAATTATCTTATCAGTCCTTCTGCGCTTGCGTAGTATTCTCTAGTGGTCGTCCGGGTGGTCGTCGGGTGGTTGTCAGGATGAAGTAAGACGTCTTCATCAGAGCTGAACTTTTCACCTCGTCTCCCTGCACATGCTCCCTGAGCCCTTGGTCACAATCTGGGCCATAAGGTTGGTTTGGTCCAGTTCTTGGGATCCAAGGGGCTCCTTTTATCTCAAGGCCTTGCATGTTTATTTTATCCTTTATAAACAGTCCTCCTTATCTCTGAGCCCTTGCTCACAGTCGGAAGGTTAGGTTGATCTGGTTCTTGGAGCCCCAGGGGCTCATCTGGAGGCCTAAGCGCAGCATAAGCCCAGTACATCGCAAATGTAGCACATATTAAGCAATGAGTGTTGTCTATATATTTATTCTTAATCAGTCACTCTCTAATTTTTATTGTATCAGTCCCCCCTTTTCTGGAAAATCTTAGTAAATTCTTTTACTTAATATAAAAATTTTTCTTCCCACTCTCTTTGATATGTATCCCTCAATGCCTTGCCATGTACTTTCGTCAAGTAAGCTAATATCGCCATTCGTTGTAACAATTTCCGATTCCAAACAAGCATTAAAAAAGACAGTATTAAACTTATACCAACTAATATCAATAAAGCAATAATTGGGTGACGTGTTCAAAATCCCGGTTGCAGTTGGCAACCATCCAAAGAGGGCATCCCACCAGTTGTGATTTGTATCTTGTTTTATTCTCTGCAAAACTCTGTTTATTTCCTTTGTATAATGATGGACAGTGATTAGAGTCTTCTCTCCATTTTCCTGAATGCTTTTTAAAATTTTGATCAGGTCTTGGTGTTTAACTAGTTGCTTCACTAACGTGAGGTTCATCTCAATAGGTGTAGGTAATAACTTGTGATATATTGTGTTGTTAGACTTGATCAACTGGTGGGATACCACTGGTGCCAAATATAGAAAATCACTCCTGATGATTCTAACAAAGTTACAAATACAAAAGTTAGAATGATTCTTGCTAGGGAGAGTTATATTCTCCTTATCTACTTCTACAAAAGCACAAGCAGTTCTTAAACACACACAGCCTTGACCAGTATATACAAGCACAGTCTTTTGACTAGTATTTGGATGAATTTCAAAGTGGCAAACACCTTTCTCAGTGTCAAGACATACATCCTGAGCATCAATTGTGTTGCTTTCACAAATAAATCCTTATTGTTCCCGGGTAACACATGATTCCATATTACAGACTGCCATTTCCCATTCCCCATCCGTGCCCATGTTCTGTGTTCCAAAGGATAGTGTACTGTCTCCTCATGGTTTAATCCTAGTGCAATGATGGGGTGGATAACATAAACTGTGGCATTAATTATAGTAAGCACAAAGGCAGTAGCCATATTAACAATGGGATCATAGGTAAAATTTACCAGAGTCCACCAAGATTGGAACTTCCTCTCAAAATCATTGGCATTGTCCCAGGCAGTTTTTTGGACTTCAGCCAGGAAAATGCCTTCACTTCTTTCCTTAATGATCAAGGCAGCTGTTGCCTGCATCCATAACTGTGCTTGTATACAACTAAGAGCTAAAGATACATTATCTTGAACTATACTAAGTGCATCTAAGTTTGTGGTCTTGGTCTTCAGCCTTTTCCCATCTCAGTAACACCTTTGAAACTTGCCATGGCTAGTTCCCAATGCCAATAAGGATGATTGTAGGAGCTGTTTTAGTTTTGTCAAATCACTTGTTGCTGTGGCCAGCTTATTCATTAATATTTCTTAATTCAATTTAAAACTCCTAATCCTGTTCCTAGCATTCCAGTTAAGTCTCTTCGTGTCCTGCCCCTGAGGTGTGCTTGCTTTTGTGACCATATTGTCCAGCCATTATTAGTCCAAAACCAGCCAATTACTATGGTCTGCGTTAATATAAAATTATACCAACAATCTAATTTACCTGGGTGGATACAACCTTCTTATTGGCCCCTTTTGGAAAACAGTTTTACTAAAATCCCTGTTACTTTCTCGTGGGTCGTTCCATTAATCATTCGGCACCCTATTTTAATTTCGTCCCCTATGGTTCTTTGGTGTGTCCACTCTTCCCCTAATTTTTGCCATTCTGATAATGTATGTAAATGGTCATCATTTGTTCGCCAAATAACCACAACTTCTAACTTTCCATTAATTCTCTTATCCTCTATTGTTAAGGCTTCGGACCAAGGCCACTCACCATTCTCTATTGTCATAAAGGCACCTTCCAAGTCTTGAATCACAATTACATCTATAAGCCACAAAAATAAAATGATTCTGTTAACTAAATTTCTGCTAATTATATTACTAAATACTCCCAACCGTAATGTCCTCATTTTGCTTGAATAAGCTTTAGTTTCAGTTCACTGTCACCCGGCGTTACTTCCCAGGGGGCTTCTGGAGCTTTCTTCACTCAAGAATGGTGAATCCAGGCACTCTGTTCCTTGATCTTAATTGCAGTGAAGGTAGTAAGGAGCACCTGGTATAGTCCTTCCCACTGTGGTTTCAAAGTTTTCTCTACAAGAAACTTAGTTACCTCTCGGGCTTTGGCAGTCCTACTAGGGAAAACCTCTGGCCATCCTGAAAAGGTATCTGTTAACACCAGTAAATATTGACACCCCCCTTTTCTTGGAAGTTCAGAAAAGTCAATTTGCCACAGTTGCCCAGGCCCATGGCCTTTTCCAATTTGACCCAGTTTTGGTTTGGGGGTATTTTGGGGGTTAGTCTGGAAACAAATATCACATTGTTAAGTTATTTGAGTGATGGTAGCATATAAGTTCCTGGCAATAATTTTTCAAATTAGATAGTTATACAAAGTGTCAATTCCTCAATGTGTCTTTCAGTGTTTTTCCTTTACCAGTGACCACAATAAATTGGAGGGGATGACTAGCTTCCCCTTCCCTTCTTTGGTAATAGTCCATCCCTCTTGGTTATATTTTCCCTTTTGACTTTCGATTAATTTTTTATCCTTTTTGTTATATACAGGCTTAGCTTCAAGGGGAATCTGCCCATTTGGAATCACGGCTCCCTCAGTTGCTACCTCATTTTCTGCTGCTTCTTTTGCCTCTCTGTCCACCAGATCATTTCCTTCCTCCAATTCTGAGCTCACCTTCTGGTGGTGTGCCTTAAAGTCTTTGCAAGTGGTAGCTGCATACCCAGCATGTCGTTTTCTGCTGATGGCGTAGCTGCTCCCATATTTCCACATAATCAAAAGGAGTGTCCTTCAGATCTGGACAGCTGGAGTAGGTAGCTTCAATGGTCTCCAGGCAGTCATGGTGTACTGGCTCCCCTTGGTTTCTGCTGATTTCAGGAACCTTTGTGGGGAAAGCCAGTGACCGCCTTTCACTTCCAGCACTGTGGACGCTGTGTGAGACACTACCAGAGTTATTTTCTGTCCCAAGGTGAACTTGCGTGCTTCCTGGATATTTAGCACCATTGCTGCAACGGCTCTGAGGTATCCTGACCATCCCTTGGCGGCAGCATCCAGCTGCTTAGAAAAATAAGCAACTGCCCTTCAGCATGGGCCCAGGTCCTGTGCTAGTATTCCCAGGGCAATCCCCATCCAGGCCACACATGCTGCTTCTGTCTGGGTGGCTATGAGGAGGTCATCTACATACTGCGATAGCCTTCCTTCTCCTGATGGGGCTTCCCAGGTCTCCAAGTCCTTTGCAAGTTGTTCTCCGAACAAGGTGGGTGAGTTCTTAAGTTCCTGAGGCAACCTTGTCCATGTGAGCTGTGTTTTGCGCCCACTCTTAGGACTTGTCCAATCAAATGCAAAGATTTTCTGGCTGGCTTCATGGAGAGGGAGGCAAAAGAAGGCATCCATCAGGTCTAAAACAGTAAACCAAGTTAGCTCTGGTGTTAAGCATGTTAATTATCAGGCTAATTCCTTCTCTGTCTCCCTTTTTCAAGGGGTACTGTTTAATTCTGACATTTATTAACACTCTTGCTATAAATGATGATATGAATCACTCTGAATGTAGTAATATTTATAAAAAGCAAGTAAATAGCACTAGGTGCGAAGGGGAGTCTATGCTCTTCCAATACGCAACTAAACAGCGCTAGGTGCACGTGGAGTCTACGCACTGCCAACACTCACCTAAAAAGCATTGGGTGCTCGGGCAGTCTAGGCTCTACAAACACGTACCTCAACAGGGCTGGGAACGTGTGGAGTCTACGCATTTATAACACTCTTGCTATAAATGAGGATACGACTCAATCTGAATGTAGTAATTTTTATAAAAGGCAAGTAAATAGTGCTGGGTTCACAGGGAGTCTACGCTCTACCAACACCCACCTAAACAGTGCTGGGTGCGTGGGGATTCTATGTATTTATAACACTCTTGCTATAAATGAGGATACAACTCAATCTGAATTTAATAATATTTATAAAAGGCAAGTAAAAAGCGCTGGGTGTGAAGGGGAGTCTACGCATTTATAACACTTGCTGTAAATGAGGATACGACTTAATCTGTATGTAGTAATATTTATAAAGGGCAAGTAAATTGTGCTGGGTGCGTGTGGAGTGTACACTCTAGCAACACACGTAAACTTTGCTGGGTGTGCGGGGAGTCTACGCTCTAAAAACATGCACCTAAACAGCACTGGGTGCGCAGGGTGTCTAAGCTCTACCAACACGCACCTAAACAGTGCAGGGTGTGTGGGGAGTCTACACATTTATAACACCCTTGCTATAAATGAGGATACGACTCCATCTGAATGTAGTAATATTTATAAAAGGCACGTAAATCGCGCTGGGTGCGCAGGGAGTCTATGCACTACCAACATGCACCTGAACAGCACTGGGTGTGTGGAAAGTCTACACTCTACCAACACGCACCTAAACAGCGCTGGTTGCGTGGGGAGTCCACGCTTTACCAACACGCGCACACAACCATCAAACTTTCTAAATATATATAACATTGCTTATACATATTCATAAGAAACCCGAGTACACCTATACATATGTATGACCTATCCCTGCTTTGTATTATAATTAGTATTTTCACAATCCTCCTTTTGGCACCTGCGCAGTGTCTCTTGATGGTGGTCGTTGGGGGTCATGGGGATGAAGGCTCAAGGTTCCACCCCCATCACCGCTAGCAACCTTTTGTTCCTGTGTAGGCCCTGTGGGTTCCTGGATCTTGTCCAGACCGCAGGGGCAGCTTCGACCGGCTCCCTCTACTTCTGCTCATGCTCTGTCCTCCACAAGGTTCCGAAAGCAACTAAATGTGATCGACACCAACCCATGCGAGGCCATTTTTTCCTGCATTTAATTAACCCTTGAAACCACAATATAATATGATTATCATATAACATTAAACAACAAATTTTAACAGTTTCAACCAGTAAACCCCCCAGCAACATCCATGCCTTAACTGCGGGAGAACAAGCAACCCAAAATGGCAAGGCCATCTCCTTAATCATCTTTATCCTAATCGTTGTCATCTCCTTAATCATCTTTATCCTAATCGTTGTCTCCTTAATCATCCTTCTTTGTTCCCTCTAAACTCTTTACATTCCTGATGGCCTCATCGTTAAGAGTCTGATGTTATCACCAACCATGGAGCTTTTCGACCCCCATGGCCACACTCCCACATCTCCCCCTTCTTTATTAACATCAGCCATCTTCTTGACACTAATTATTACTCCGTATATCACAAGAGCAACCTAGGTATATTTATTTTACTAGTTTTACTAGTATGATTATGAGGCAGATGAAGTGCACTCTGAAGAAGCTTTCATGTGTACTCTGTAGTAACAAAGTACACTAAGTGGCAAACAAATCGAGGAAGAGGAGTCTTTATGTACTTTATAAGCACTTTTTTGGGGGGTTATTTTTTCATATTTCATGTATTCATTTCTCTATTCTCCTTTCATAGTGTAGATGTACAAACCTGGGAAACTGACAGGTACTGGATCTTGTGATTTAGTGATTGAGTCAGATTTTCCAGAAGGCAAAGTTAATTGAACAGTGATAGCACAATTAAATAATTAAATTAAGCTATTGATGGACACCTTTATGTCGCTTAATTCGACAAAGGGAAGTATGGTAACATTAGGTTCAGTGTAATAACAATCAGAGTAAAATGGCTTATCTTCTAAGTATCAGTTCTGACCTGTGTGTTTTTATAAAGCTTGCTGTTGGATATTCAGTATGAGCAATGATGTGCTCATGGTCTACGTAGCAGACTTGTGTTTTTGTGGGTATGTGTTTGGGCTCATGCTAAGTAAGAGCCAGAGCAAGCTCAAGTGCTCTTACTACCAATAGTCTAAAGGTAAAGGCTCTTCCCAAAAGCAGGTCTGAAACTTGTTGAGGATCCACATTATAAGCTCACATGCAGCCCATGTTTTGAGACTTCACTATTTCTAATGTGAGTAACATGATTTTTATTGTAGAAATCAGAGCAAGGTTGATCTCTGGTCCTCTTAATGAAGAAGTTAAAGTATTTTAAAGATAGTTTTTCATTTTGTGTTTCTAGGGGTAACAGGGATTTATAAACTTTTTGGAGATTTGTGTGATTTGTAGATGTTTCTTGTTTAAAATAATTATTTTAAAACTCAATGTTACTATTTCCTCTATGGAAATTATCTATTTTATCGTTAGAGCGTTTCCTCAAACCTTGAAAGAAAAAAAAAAAGCGCTCTCTTCATCAGGAGATGGTGCTGTGCAGTGTGGTTTGGAAACCAGTACCAGAACGGCCTCTGACTAACCACCTTCCTGTCTTGGGAGCCACATGTTGGAGGTGCGTTACAGTAATTTGTTTTGTTTAGCAGCTGATTAATATAGGCATTACTTCTAATACTGTTAGAGTAGAGCTAGTACTCAGTTCCAAAGTCTATCTTTAGAGCTGCAGTTCCTCTGGAAACTCATATAACAGGAAACTCTTATAATAGATATCCTGTTTGTGCACCCAAGATTTTAAAGCTCTGAGCAGTTTAGAACCATGGAGTGGTTAAAGTTAGAAGATGCCTCTGAAGATTGGCTAGTCCAACCCCTCTGCTCAAAGCTGGGTCAGCTGGAACAGGTTGCTCAGGACCATGCCAGTCTGTGTTTGAAGAATCTCCAAGTTTGGAGACTCTACAACCTCTGTAAATAACCTGTTCCAATGTTTGATTATGTTCCCAAGAAAAAAGTGTTTTTAATGGTTAAACAGAATTTCCAGTGTTTCAAGTTGTGCCTATCGCCTCTTGTGCTGTCACTGGACAACAACTGGGAAGAACTGGCTCCATCTTTTTTATTCCCCCATCAGGTGTTTATTGTTATTGTTGCATAGGATCTTCCTGATCTTTCTCAATCCCAGCTCTCTCAACTTCTCATATGATACATGCTCCCAGCCCTAAATCATGTTGGTAGCCTTTCACTGGACTTCCTCTGGTACATCCATGTTTCTCTTAGTGGAAAATCCCAAACTGAACACTATACTTCAGATGTGGCCTTACCAGCCCTGAGCAGAGGGGAAGGACCACCTCTCTCAACCTGTAGGTGAAGCTTTTCCTAGCACAGCCCAGAATGCAGTTGGCCTTCTTTGCCATGATGGCATCTTGCATGTTGCATATCGTATACTTATCACTTATATTGCATATTTGTCATAAATATGCATGTTACATATTTATCATTTTCCTGTTGTGTACATAATCTAGGAAGTATCAGTGCTTAATCGATTTACACAACTCTCAGGATAACAGACTCCAAATACTGTATTAGAACCACAGAGTAGGTCAGGTATAAGAATTTACATCAGTTTTTGGTGGAATTCTAGGCATGTTTAAAAATGGTAAAAAATTAATGCCTAAATTAGCTCCAAAACAATTTGAATGAAGATCTATTTTACAAAAAATATAATTGTGTCACTTAGCATGCCACCCATAAATATTAGAAATCAAACTGCAAAGGTCCAAATCTTTCACATACTTGGAAAGATGCTTGGCTTTCCTATACTGAGCAGCAGTAGTAAAGTTAGATAATAGACATCCGGTAAACTGTTACAAGTGTGGGACCTTATTTTGCCCTTGCTTCTGTGCAGACTGTGCTACAGTGTTTCTTGCAGGAGGTTGGGCTGCCCTGAAATTAGTGGGCCTCTATACTGAAGGAAGTTTCATTAGGATGAAGAATTAGGGTTGGGGTTCTTAAAGATGTTGTTAGGCACTTGTGTATGTTGGAAGTGCAACCTATTGTGCTTGGGGCCACCTAGAAATATTCAGGTGTTCACTTTGGAAGTTAGCCAAGCAAATCCTCATTTTCCTTATGGTCTGAAGTTGTTGTTTTGTTTTTGTTTTTGTTTTGTTTTTGTACAGTTGTAGCATGTTTTCTAGATTTTTTTTCCCTAAAGTTAGAGTCTTATAGTGGAAACTTTCACAGAACCTCTGCTAATGAAGCAAAATTATTATGGAAAAAATCCCTAGCTCCCTCTGTACAACTGCTTATTCTAGTTCATGCAGGCAGTTTCTCTTAATCCAATTTTGAGCAGATCTGGTCTGTGCTGACACTAAAATTCTAATTAAAAGGGCTAAGGAAACATTATTTCTGTGCTTTATTGGGTACTGTGCAAAGGAAATACAAGACCTGTTCAATGTATAAGTACAAGAAAAAACACAAGTGGCATACTTTTCTCCTATGAAGTGGACATTTTAATAAAATCAATCACAGAGGTATAGCAACAATAATATTCCTGTGCTCTAAAAATCTAGCTGCTTGTATCTTGATTGCTGAGGTTTGTTTACACAGGTGGAGCTCTTACAATTATTGAAATCCCCTGAAGTAGTAAGGATCCATCTAAGAGAACTGGTTAGGAGAATGAAAGCTTCCATTTTAGTAATTTTTGAGTAATATGGATAATTACTCGTCAGTAGCATGAAAAATCTGTTCTTAACATCCTGTTGTTGATGTTCCCCCTTCTGTGTTTTCCAGATGAGTGATTAGCTTTTCCACAAGGGTTTACAAACATTATTAACATTTTAATGGCAGTTACTAACACTAACAAAAGTTGATGGTTGTACTTCTGCCAGGTAATCCTTACACAGTTGTATGTTCATGATGCAGCTTTAAAGAGATAATTACAGTTAATATATAAGATGCTATACAGGCGTTCATCTTCACATCAAATGCTACATGAACCTTATGGAAGACCATAAAAATTAGTTCATATCTTAGGCAGAGTTCAGGCACACAAAATGATAATGAAATAGGTTCTTCATTATAGGAAATGACTGTATACATAACATGTTCACACTTAAAATGGAAGCACCAACCTATTCATACCTTCAAGAAAATGTAAGAAATTTCCCTTCCATGGCATACTATAAATGTTAATGGTACATAGATTGCTCTGAGTTCACTTCTGATCTTAGTGATGTAGCTTTTGCAATACATAAGCAGCTTCAATGAATCTCAATTTCATTCCTCAGTCGAAAGTGTAGAGGTGGTAATTTTTGCAGCTTATGTTGCTTAGCCACTAAATAACTTATTAAATGAGTATGTGTTTAAAAGTGGAAAATGGGAACAAATGCGAGGCTAGAAGATAAAACTTTTGTTTGTTTGTTTGTTTCAGGAAGTACAAACATCTGCCTCAAGAGTGGACTTCTGTTCAGCTGTGGGTTCTCTATATATTTCAGAAGCCAGAAAAAGGATGATGAACAAATGTGCTAATAAAGGTAAGGCTATCAAACTATTAAGTGTAAGTGACAGCTCTTCAGCATGGTATTTGCTAGGCTCTTACACAGGTAGGTTAGCATAACTGTTTTTTGTTTGTTTGTTTGTTTGTTTGTTTGTTTTTTCCCCCAGATACTCTGTGCTGTTGTCTTCTCTTACCCCTTTCTTTCCTGGTTCCTCCCAGTACACTATTTCTGTACACATAAGCCTTCAAGCCTATTACAGTTCTTAATTTTTCTTACATCTGAAGTGAATGATAATTAGAATACACTGAAGGTAGTAGTCACAACATGAGAAAATGCATCTTGTTCAGGATGTGAATGTGTGATGTTTTTATGGCCTGTAGGAATGCACCTACAGTATTGTGTAACAGTTGTCATAACATGTCTCAGAGTGGTACAGTAACAAATAGTCCTTCCAAATACAACATGACTGAGGCATGAAATGCTACTTTGCAAGAGGCCTTTATCAGCCTTCATTTTTGTCCTGTTTGTGGTGCCACATTCCTGCATTACTCTGTTTTCTTTTCTTTACAAATTGGTTTGCCATGCTCTGTATCCCAATGTAAAAAAGAGCTTTTATTTTATGTTCTTACTTCATATCTGTTCTTCTGTCCCTGCAACAGCCCTCACCATCTTCATATGCTGAATCATAATGAGCCATCACTGTGTTGCTAGCCTGTCCTGCATGCCTGCATTAGCTCAGTTCATTGCTTAGTTTTGCCACTTATTGTAAATTGACAAGGGAATTCAGGAGCATAGTTTTTCTTCATGATCCTGCAGGAGTCTAACCATAGATTTCAGGGATTTTAACAGAAAGAATGTGTATCATGGTTGATCAGCAGTGATGAGAGATTGGCATATCGAAATTCCTCTGGAGAGAACTAATGGCTTATTCTCCACTCCAGTCTCCCTGATCTCCTTAATAGACCTTTGTGACTGCCTACAGTCACAAATTAATTAGTTTCATCTTTCAGAGGCTACTACATCTGCAGTTTGAGTAGAAAAGGTAGCACTACAACAGTAAGCTTCCTTACAATCAATGTGCTTTTTCTGCAATCAGCTGTTTCATTGCCCATATAGCTCATACTAATTCTGTGCTTTCATTCAGAGCATATTCAAACAGCAAAGAATACAACTTTGGTTTTATTTATTTTCTCAGGCCACTAAAATACGTCTTTTTTTTTTTTTTTTAATTATACCAATTAAATTAAAAGATTTTAATAAGCGCTTAACCAAAATTCTTGGTGAAGAAGAATTGGCTGGTGATGTGACAATACCTTTAGCCAAGTACTAATATAAATGATTTTCTATCCATATGTAGCAACTGTAATATTTCATGGTACTTCAGAGATCTTCAAAAACATGCTTCCTATGTATGTACAAGGTGCATGTGCATGTGTGTATTTATATTACCTTTTATATTTGAATTTTCTTTAAAGCTTTTTTCAGCTCCATGTGTATTCAAACTGCTTGCTAGCAGGTTGGCAGGTGATTGGAAACACCTGTTAAATACTGATAGGAAACTCCTTTGTAGCAGATTGCAGCTGTGTCTTTCACTACTAAGAGAATGTGCCAAGCCTGTCTTCATTCAAATTCATTCTTTGAGGTGTAGTAACACTTAAAGGACTGAGTTATGTGTGTCTGTGGTGGTGTGCACAGAGGAATTCCCAGTGGCTATACAGTGATGGATGGCTAGGTCTTGACTCATAGTTTTATTAACATATTAGTGGCAACAGTTCAAATGAAATTACATTATGCTCCATTACAAGTACTAAACAATTTACATCTGCTGAAATTCCTACTGACAGCTCTGCCTGCCAGCAACCACCTTTTGTGTGTGGAAGGGTATTCAGGAGAGCATAGGGGAGAATAAATTATACAATCAACAATTTATTGAGTTGTATGAAAGTGAGAGTAAAAGCTTTTCAGCATGAAAAATAAATCCATTTTCTTTTTCCATCAGAGCTGTGTTGAGAATCTCCTAAAATTGCAGATTTTATGATCTCATTTCTGTTTTTTCACTGCTGACAAAAATTAGTATGAAGAATTAAGAACTACTGATGTTGTTTAATACATCTGTTTCTCTTGTGCTATTTTTCTGTGGAAATTGGTTTTATTTAATCATACAATCTGCCTGCACTACAGATGATCTGCATAATCTGTCAATTCCTCCCAATGGCCTTTTAGACTACTTCAAATGAAGAACAGGGGTTTTAGAGCAAATACCTGTGGGTGTGGGGAAAACTGCTGAATTAATAAATGAGGGTGACTGAAATGAATGCCCTTACTGAAGGAAAGTTGTGAAGTACTTGGCCTTTGTACATCATGTTTGGAAGCAATTGCCTGAAAATTTAATATGTGTTGGCTCCACATGTTGTAGCCAGCATATGCTGTCTGTTGCCTAGTCTGGTTCATAGAGGATGTGGTGGATAGGAAAGGCTGGAATTACTTTAACACAAGTAATTAGGACAAAGTTTAGGACAAAGGACATGAGTCTATTTAAATAAAATAAAATAAAATTTTGGTAGTTCTGCTGTTCATGGAACACCTAGTTAAATGACATTTTCTGTGCATTGCAATTTGTCTAGGTATACAAGAAGAACTTGTGACTTAAGGAAACTGTAAACTGTCTGGTATAAATCAGTATAAATTGGGAAATCTAGTTGGTATTTAAAAGAAGACAAAGTGGCCCAAGAAGTGGAATGGAAGATTTTATTGCTTAAAATAGGCCCAAGCTCAGCCTCTCATAATTCCCACAGTCTGAGGTTTGTCTGGCAGTGAAATTCTGAAATTCTAGCTTATGCATGCTTGCATCTCAATTTCCATTCTCTCTTTATTTTCTTAATAATCTGGCTTTGTGGATGGGTTCTGCTATGTATTCAACACGAGACTAAGTTCTGTCTCCCTTTTTATTAACTTTGATTGCTGCACGCACAAAAATGAGGTCAGAATTTGGCCTCAGATGATAAATTTGCACCATGGGTTTCTGGAAATTTTGCCACATCCTCTGCTCTAGCCTTTCTTTCTGAAAGTGGTTTGGGACACTGCTTGCACGGTATGTTACACAAATAGGAAGGAAATAGGTCCTCAACTTGAAATGAGCTATTTGTCAGGGGAAAAATATTTGCTTAGGTAGAGCACTGCAAAAATTCATGATTCTGTACTAGTCCACTTGTTTATGGGATGCTGATCTAAAAAGGTATTATATTCACGTGGAATACAGTTACATAAAGTGAGGGGCAGATTCAGCTGCGTGACTTCCAGTGAATACAGATTCTTCAGCTTCCACTAATATTCTACAATAGTTCATATCAATGGAAAGTATACCACAGGTGTCATTTTTGAATTTGCAGTATCACTATAAAGGCAATTTTTCATTCCTGTTAATGCAAATACCTCTTCTGAGGTCTATGCATAATTTGAATGAGGAATATGCCTTTTATTTGCAAATAGACTTGGAAGATTTCAGCACATGTCTGTAAATAAAGGTATTTCTAACTTAAATCCTATCACAGAATCATCTAGGTTGGAAGAGACCTCCAAGATCACCTAGTCCAACCTCTGACCTAACACTAACAAGTCCTCAAGCACATGCCTCTGAACTTTATCAGAGCACTTGAAATGCAGGCAGAAAGCCATATACATGCAATTTGGTGAACTGAGGTATTTGTTATTTGCTGCATATTTGAAATGTTGAGTTTTTATCTACTCCTAGGGCAGAACTGTAGTCATATCTCTAGATTATGTCTATAATAGTCTGTTTTAGTCAAAGCAGCTCTAGCTGATATGTTAGGTAAGATCTTATTTTGCTTTTATGTTTCTAAAACCCTTAGAACTGTTGCCCCCCAAAAAAACTCTTTTTTTTTTTTTTTTTTTTTTTTTTTTTGACCCTAAGAAAGATAGGACTTATTTCCCACTTGTTTGCTGTATCTGCCACTGGATTCAAACATTTTTCCATTTGAAAAATGGAGAAGTTCCATAGGGCTTAGCAATTGGAAGTACCAGGCTCCCTACAGTGGATTTCAACCTACTGATGGTAGAATTAATATTTTTCTATTTTGTACACCTTTTGAGATTGTTCATAGATCTGCAGACCTGAGTAGAGATTTCCTGAATAAATTAGGAAATCCATAAATTAGGAGTCCATGCTATGATAATTTTAGGAATAGGTTTTAAAGACATGTTTTTAAATGGCGATGATTAGTACTGAATGACGACATGAAATTTGATGGAAGACGTTTGAGATTTGAACATCCACTAGCAGAAAGTTGCTAATTCATATGTAAGTTTTTTGAAAACTACTGGTTTTTGAAAACTACCCTCAAGGCAGTCATCTCAGGGAAAAAAAAAAAAAAAAAAAGGTAAAAAAAAAAAGGCACCAGGTGGTGTTACTCCACCAAGCATTTTACTTAGATAATGGGAATAACTAAGTATAAGAATGTTTGCATCTTAGTAGGATTGTCTGAGACCGATATATTCATTAAGCTAGAAATCAAGTTTTCTAGTGGTTTCTGTTTAATATTTAATAGGCATTATAGCCCATATAATAGATGTGTAAGATCTGTATCATTTTCTCTGGCTGTCTGAAACAAGATTTTATATGTTGGATGTATTTCGAATATACTTACTTGACTTCCTTTGTGGAATATAAGATTGTAAGTCAGTGCACTAAGTACATATGCTTTTCAGAGGCATTTTTGACACCTCTTTATTTCAGTTTGTGTAACAATGTTGATTTCTCTGCATGCATAACAAGTTCAAGTTGCTGTCTAAAAACTGAACTTTGGACTCTGTATGAATCTCTGTAGTAGGAGGCCCTGAAATTTTTTCAAAAATCTTATCTGCCTAGAATTACATTTAAGAATGTGGCTTTGCTTTGGAGACTTCATCTTGCATTGTCATAATTTTGCTTTGTAGGGAATGTTACAGCATGTACTGATGAACAAGGTTCATTATAAATAACCCTGTGTTTAATAGCTCTCTAAACTAACGAGGGATTACAGTGAAACAGGCAAACTGGGATGCAATATTAGTAAAGGTATAATGACCCAAATTGCATTTTCTGTTGAAATACTATTTCAGGTTGCTCCATTTAGTTCTGTATGGTAAACTTTAGACTCATTGAATTTGCAGGTAATTTTGCACTGATTTTAGCAGAAGTAGGGTTTTAGCTATAGTATGCAACACTACTAGGAATTTCTGTGACTTCCCTTTGAATACCTGACTCATGTTTTTTTACTATTAATGGTGTTGCTGGCTTTAATCTTTTGTGGTAATGTTTAATTTTATTTGTTGTTTTACTTATGTCTGTTAAAAACAGGTTAGCTAGAAAAGCTTTAACAACTGGTTTGGTGCTATGCCTCTGACTAAAGTTCAGGTGAACATTTACGGTAGAATAACAGAATTTGGGATGCAGAGGCTGCTAATGTACCTAACTGGCTAACAGTAGATAGGTAAGAAGCAAGAGATTTTAGAGAATACTGAATAATACAAGGTCCATATGATATAGGGTATGTATATACTTGAAGGTAAAGAAGTTTACCTGATTAGTCTATTGTAATCAGAGCACTTTAAAACCAGATTATGAATAGGGTTCTCTTTTTGATGATCCATTCTATTGACTTGTGCTATTAGATTTTGCTTCTGAATGGTCCTAGATCTAGCAGTGATTTAGCAATTGCTTTTAAGTACATGAAGTCCTACTGATGTCCAGAGCTCCGTTTGTTCACTAATTCCAGATAAAAATTGTTCTAATGGAGGAACATGAATGATTTAAAGAATTATTTCCTAGTTACCACTGTTAACTAGGCCTACTGTGTATAATACTGTGCCTAATACAGGTTTTACCATACTTGTATTTCAAATTCAGGTTGCATAGTTTCACGGAAGCTAGCACTTGTTACATGAACAAGATAGCCTGTCTTCCATGGAGATAGAAGGTTTAAGAGTTAGTATCAGTTATGAGAGTTCAAGAATAAAAGTTTAATAGTAAGAATCGTTTATAATTTTATAATAATGAAAAGACTAAATTTTTCTTAAAAGTGTATGTTATTGAAGAGCAGTGTCATACATGCTACAGCAGTAGCTTCTCACCATTGTGTAAAAAATGGGTTTGTCCCCCAGCAGAACCATTAGCATTTGCTGATGTAATGCATCCTGCTTCAATGCAGTGATGTAGCTCATCCAGTGTATTCATTCATTTCTTACTGTTTCACAAAGATTGATCTTACCTGCTTCAGTACTGTTTCTGCTCCACAAATACTCTTTTTTTTTTTTTTTTTGAAATAATTAGGTCAAAATAAGAGAGATGATTTCTTATCTGCTTTTAGCTTCCAATTTGCTGCTGCTTTGTCATGTCTGGTACAAATACTTTTATCAAAGTCCATTCTGTTTAAGTATAGTCATTACTCTGGTATTTTCCACTGGAAACATGGATAGCAACTGTGGAATAAGCCCCCCACACAAACAAACAAAATTTTCATTGTAAATGCATAGAACAAGCTCATGAGTGATTTTGGGTGCTTAACTAGCAATAATTGAAGAGTTTGACTTCTTAACGTTACTCCAAGTATCTGGTAACTCAGATACATTTCATATACCATGATATGATTACTCCAAAATTAAGCCATCAAAAAGCATTTGTAATATTTGAAAGATACGGCTGAAAAGAGATGTAAATTATTCTGAAGTAAAACTTCAGAATTCAAAATTTGATGCAAATATTATTTTCTGAGAACAAATGATCTTATAAATCTCTACTGAAATCGTGCTCATTAGAAAACCATGAAAACTTTGTAGTTTTCATCTCCTTGTGTTTCATATTTTCCAATTGCCAGAAAAGCTAACACTGAACAAAGGCTGATACATCTTTTTGACACCTTTGGCTGAAGCAAGTGAAAAGCAGCATAATTCATAAGAACAGCTTATAGGGAGATATTGAGTGTTGTCATAGTTGTTACCACACAGCTGATCTCAAGACTTGTATTACCCAGCTTCAAGGGCTGGATGCATTTTGTGTCAGACCTTATTTTAGAAGTAACATACAGGGTAGTGGAGTTCTTATCAGAAGACATGAAATTGAAGAGTAAAAAGTAAATATTCTTTTGTGATGTGTGACTCAAACTTCTAAGTGCCAGTCCTTTATGGCAGTGCTGCGTTTTCTGTAGTTTTATTTCATATGGCTAAATTTATCCTATCTGCATGTTATCTTAGTTTGTGATCTTTCAGTTTACTTTAAGCATTAATATCTGTAGTTGCTATTAACATGTTCTTCTAAAACTAACCAGATCAAGAACATAATTACTATGATCTCCTGGACACTTGTGTTTTTCTGTTTCTTCATAAGAGAAGCAGAATGTAGCTTTTACTCCCTAGTTCCCTAGCTTAACCAAATATAGTAAAGAAAAATACAAAGTGAGCTGTTAGATCCATCTGAAGTATATGCTGTTAATCATGCCAGTACTTTTCCCAGTGCCCTGGCCTGTGTGGTGGTCTCTGAGGCTGCATTGTCAGATTTCAAGTCAAGTTTTATAGAAGCATCTTTCCTTTTCAATGAAAATGATTCTAAAATAAATTCAGTGAGCAGCTAAGACTTCCCAAATTCTGTTGAATGAAAAGTAAAAAGAACAGCATGCGAAATGCACAGATGGCAAAGATAAAATTTGGAGCAATCAGTTCTGCTTTTCCCTCTCTTCTCACACTGTGAACAGTCTGTTTTTTCTCCATCCTATTTGTTGTTCAGAACTATTCATCAAATAGCTATGGGCATTTGTTCGTGGTATTTTTATGTACATAAGTGATTGACTGCATATATTTTACAACTCAGATTCTTTTGATTGGATACTTAGGTCACATGATTTTTTTCCTTTCCCTGACTTGATAGTCCTTTTTTCTGTTGATTAAGACTTTCCAAATAAATATTCAGCTTCTAAATTACCTGCCAATAATTTTTTGTACTTATAACATTCCCCGTTCTCATCACTTTCACTGGTACATTGGAGTACTGGAGTATCTATAAACAACGTCCATACTCTGAGATTGAGATTTTTGGTTCCATTTTTCCATTCTTTCCCTATCTGAATTTGAAAGAGAATGTGGATGAGTGAGGGTGGAGCAGGGTATTGTATTTGTGTCATTTTAGATTACCTTCTCTAGCTGTGTAAAAAAAATAAATTGTTTAGAGAAGGCCATTTGCACTTTTAAAATTAAATGTTTCCAAAGGAAACTAGGATTTTCTTCTTCTGGAGTGTTCTAGTCCTGCAAAATGTTGTTAGGCAAGCAGTCTGTCCTTCTGTTCTAAACCATTTCCTGCCCATGCTTGTAAATTGGAGTAACTTTTTCTGAATACTTGAGTTTAAAATGTCTTTTGTAATATTTGCTTCAAATATTGCTGTTATGCATTCTGTTACATGCATGTTGTCTGCATTCTTCACATCTGCCACTGCAGAGTTCTCTGCAAAGACACTAAGCTCTGATATAAAAGGTGGGGACTATCTCTACTTTCTCTCCACTTAGCTGGAGCTTAGAGCACTCATATGCTTTTGTAGAGCACTGCAAAATGAAAAGTACCATGCTATCACTATTTATTCTATGGATAGTCAAAAGTTAACACTATTTCACTGACTTTATAGGCTTTGAAGTCTAAAATTTCAGTAAAGCGTATGATAATGTATTGGTTTTTAAAAATGATTTATGTACGGCTTTATACTAGGTCAGTGGGATGATAAATTTTCTATATATGTGCCAAAATGCCTACATAGTATTCTGGGAGATTCATAATAGCAAGCCTAAACTTACAGGAAGAAATGCTTTGTACAGTTTTGTGGATACATTTTATCCAAGCAGAGTTGGCTGCATGCTAACACTTATGTCTGGGGAGGATGGAAGGTGGTCTTCTCATGTTGGCCCTTCTGGTGAAATTTGGTCATACAAGCAGTTTCTAGAATGTGTTGCTGCTGCATGATAAGTTGCTTTAGAACATGACACAGTACTAGGGTTTCTTATTTTTTATCATGTATACAAGAGTAAACACTCATTTTGATATGGTGTTTGATTTTGCTTGAAATTTTAGTGTATTTTGGTATTAAACTCTGTTTTGGTATTACTTTGAGGGCTAAGATGGTGTAAAGCAGCAACCTTTTTGTTGCAATGGTTTCACTTTCTTCCACACAATACAGCAGCTTTCCTTTATCCTTCAGAGGTCTTTACAGGTTTCTCATCTGTGTTTCAGGATGAGATGCCCCCCAGCTTTACAATCCCATCTATTACTGTAATTGCTGATTTGAAGTGCATTGTGGAGAGAAGAAGAAGCTGTTGAAAAGCATTGAGTGCAGTCTTGTATTTCTGATCCATGAGTTTGGAGCAGATTGACAGAAGTCAAAGAAAATGATATAGAGGCACACTGTCTTAATTAAACATAAGCCTTTACTTGCTGTTGTGACAGAAGCTTTAGTACATCAAACTTCAAAAATTGCTTTAGTAGTAATGGAAAAAATCATGGTTTGAAGACAAAGAAGAATGCCATTCACATTCATATTTTACATACATTTAATTTACATTAAAAAATACACAAATTTACATTTAATACTATTGCCTGTGACAGTAGAGCATTCAAGCCTGAACCACAGAAGCAAAGTTTGTCTATAGAGGGTAGAGTGGTGGTAGAAGAAAAATGCATGTTAAGCATCTTATTTCAACTCTGGATAGTAGAGACATGACTTAGTTGTAATAAATCCTGTGTTTTAAGTACTCTGGTTATTGTTACTCAGTTTAGTGATTCTTCAGATTTCCTCTGCTGAATCTTCTTTCTTTTCTTTTGCAGATGTTTGAATCTTATCCACACATTCAAAGTACTCTGTAATATAAATTGTCATTATAGACCTGTTTCCAATGTTACAGTAATGCAACTTGAGCAACTGTTGATTTTACTGGTTTGTAAAATGAGACCAGACCTAAGTCACTAATTCGTGTTGTTTTTCAATATGGTATTTAATTTTAGGAAATACAAGAGTTCTTGTAGCCGTCGAGCACCTATTTGGAGGGAGGTGAATCTATTCACCCTCTCCTTGTTCTTCCATTCTGTTTGCAGATAAGATTTGACTTAACATATTTTTAAAGAACAATCCTGGTAACAGGGGTCTTTGAGTTAGTCTGGTATGGTACATTGCACAGTTCTGGAAAGTGGAGGGACAGGCAGGGAGCTAGCTCTCTAGATGAGAATTTTTGTATTACATCACCTTTTTGGGTGGAAGTAATTTCATTCAGATTATTCTTTGTGGAAAGTACTTAGAAATTTTCATTGACAAGAGTTGTTTTTCTTTATTAAAAACAAAACAAACAAACAAAAAAACACAAAAGCCAAGCAACTCTCCTCTACAATTGCAATGAATCCTTTCTTGTGTTTTACTTAAAACTGGAACTCATCCCACCCCATGGGTTTGTATCAAGTTCAACATTCTAGGAGTAAGCATTTAGAATTAGAGAAGCTCAGCAAGGACTCTATTTAAAAAAAAAAAAAAAAAAAAAAAAAATAAAAAAAACTTGAACTTTGACTTCTTTTGGCACCTATTTTTCCATTTACCTGTTCCGTTCATGTTATTGAATTGACTTGTTCCTCCTGATTTATCTCTCTGCAGATCAGCATTTGGGTTATTTTTAAGTACGTCAGACTTCACTGAGATTGTGGAAATCAGGGTCTGCTCCTCTTTATTCTGACCATTCATTGTGTGTTTTCCTTTCCAGCACTGAGTAGCACTTGAACACTTAATCAGGGTGCGGGAAGGTGGAGTGGCATGTAATTTCAGTTGCAGCACAGACTGCAATATAAAAACCATGTCTGCTTTGTCTGTTAGATTGACTAATATGTCTATATGGATTTCTAATTAGCTTTAGCCTCTCACAATATGCGTTTTCAGGATTGCAAAATGCTGTCAATATTCTGGAGTTTCAGCTTTTAAGGAGCTGTTACTATTTTCACTGCTACATTAGAGGGCAGCAGCTGGCTACTAATGTGTGCATCTCACAGTTAGCATTCTTTTGTTCTCATCTTGCCACCTCGTGGCAAAATGTGGAACGCTGCTTTACATGAGCACAGTGGACTAAGTTCTGGCTGTTCACCAACAAACCCAGGCTCTGTTTTCAAGTGAATCCTTTTATTTAAAATACCACAAGAATTTTCACAGGGGTCCAAAGCGCTCAGCTTGAAAGGAGAAAAAGACTTCCTACCTCCTTTTCTCAATCCCGTGTTAAAATACTTGGCTTTGTGCTCTGTCTCAGAAGTTTGAGGCTAACTCTGCTTTTGCTGAAGTAAACAGTAAAACTTGTATTTATTTACATTTTTGTGCATGTTGTATGCATTAGAAGTAAATAATTGTTTATGTGTATTTAACAACTTCAGTGTTGTTATAAAGTGGTCACGTTAAATCTTTTCTGTTTTTTTAAAGAGTTACAACACAGTAGCAGCTGGAACACACTGGAACAGTTTCTTCAAATTGAAACAGACAACAGCTCTGGTGTGTTGAGAAGCACAGGGTGAGTTTGCCACTAATTTTGAAATTCTCATAACTGTTTCTAAATACTTTTAAAATGCAACTTTCAGTTCACCATCAGTACTTCAGATTATTATAGTGATCCAGTGTCCTCAAAATTAGTGAATAAAAGCTAATACACAGTTGATGACAGGAGTTCTAAGCCAGGACAACTATTCCAGGTACTCCTGTGACATTTCTTAAAAACTTGTTTGCAACATTTTGTTGTTTGGCATTTTTAGAGTTTTATGACAGGATCCTATTTTTACGTAATTTTCAGCAGTTATTTAACCAGGGAAATAAGATATGTATATATATCCTTAGTTTTTAAATGGCTTTTTGATATATTACTTCTTGAATAATGCAAGCATTATCCCTCTTCCTGAAGCACACCATTACTGAGGCAGTTGTATTATGAGTTTTAAAGATTACTTGTAGTAAATATATACTTATCTGATTGAATTAAAAATAAAGCACTATGTAGATTTCTTTCCAATATTTTTATAAGTAAGGTTGTATTCTTTGAAATTTTAGTGTAATGAATACTTTGTATTTCATGACAATAGAAGTTGAACTTCTATTTTTGTATATGTATAAATATGAAGCATATGGATATATGTACAAACATTCAAATATGCATCATTCTGTGAAAATGATTACGTCATTGTATGCTCAGAAATGCTGCCTTCAGTTAATGCTGTTTTGCTGTTGGTTCTGTCATGATGCTTAATTTTTAATGAAATTAAAATGTGCTTCTTCCTTTATTCTTGGACTATTTCACATTCAATTCCTCAAGGAACTGTGCAAGCGCAACATTAGATTTGCATTAGTGTTATTTTTCAGATCATGCACATTTTGCAGTCATCGAGGGTTCAAAGCCCATGACAATTTAAATAAGGTGGCCATATAAATTGTAGACCTGAGAGCTTTTCAATTTTTAATGTTTGTTTTCTGAATAAGAAGATGCTGGTGTAAATTAAGATGCTTTATTGAATGGAACACAGTGAACTGCTCACGATGAAGCAGGCTTTACTGAGGTAACATTGGCAGTGGGGTTGATGGGATTTGTGCCAGTTAATCAGTCTAAGTATATGAATCAGAATATCCAGTTGTGCACTGAAACCTGGACACTGGCTTTGAATAATTTTTGGTTAGAGATACTTGATAATTGCATACCAGTTATCAGATGGGTTTCGTATTTACCAGCAATGACTGCCAGAAGGTCATTCATCCTTCCAAAGCATGTAGCCAGGCTGTGAATCTCTTAGATTTGTGTAAGCAAGGCTACGGTTGCTTCCCAAAGTACTTAAAGACATATTCAACATGCAAAATAACTTCATAGGTCCATAAACTGATTAAGCTGACAGGAACAAATGCTGCAGTTCGAAGTAATCATACTTTCCCCCATCTGGTCATTCCAGCTATTTTGCTCTCCCTTTCTCTATTCCAACTCAGTAGTTTATAAACATGGTAAATGAGGTCAGAATCTAAGCCATTTTTTATAAATGGTGAACTGGTTGATCACATTACAAAAGAAACTAGAGATATCAGAAAGCTTCTAGACTGAATGGTTGAGTGATGAGTTGACTTCAACATGTAAAGACAGTGAAATAGCCAAATTTTGAGTCATTTATGTAATCACCAGCCTCTTAGGAACATAGTATGATTAAACAGTACTAATGCCACTCTTAAAGAGACATTTATTAAATAACTAATCTAAATGATTTTTCAGTAAGTGCATATAATAGCTGGTGATTCAGTTCAATGGTGCAAGTTCTTAATGTTCACAATCTTCACAAACTTCACTTACATAAAAAAGAAAAAGAATTCCCCACACCAAAATAAACATAACATCATCACAACACCGATGAGGTGGACAATTTACACACACACCTCCCCTCATCCCTTCACCACACTAATATGAAGTATATTGCTTCACAATTACTGCTTTCTTAAATTATTCAAAATGATTACATTCATAACAATCATCCAGTCCATGTTTTGCCCGTTACCTATCTCAACTATCATCCTTATCTCAAATTCCTTGAGCCCCACATTGGGCACCAAAAAGGACTGTGGTGGTTTTACTTGGGTGGGCGGCCGAGCTCCACCACAACCGCTCTCTCACTCCCCTTCCTCAGAGGAACAGGGAGAAAATACGATGTAAGGGGCTCAAGGTTTTAGATAAGGACAGGGAGGTCACGCAGTAATTATCCTGACGGGCAAAACAGACTCAGCATAGGGAGATAGTAGGATTTATTGCCTATTACTAAAAAGCTAGAGAAATGAGAAACAAAGAAAAGAAACTAAAAGCACCTTCCCCCCCCATCCACCCTCTTCCACCTCCTCCCCCCAAGCAGTGCAGGAGAACAGGGAAATGGGGGTTGTGGTCAGTCTATAGCGCTTCTTCTCCACCGCTCCTTCTCGGTCACTCTCATCCCCTGTACTGTGGGGTCCCTCCCACAGGATGCAGTCCTTGCTGAACTGATCTGGCGTGGGCTGTCCACAGGCAGCAACTCTTCAAGAACTGCTCCAGATACAGGTCTGTACCACAGGGTCCATTCCATCCCTTGGGAGCAAACTGCTCCAACCTGGGTCCCCCACGGGCAGAAGATCCTGCCAGGTCACCTGCTCCTGCATGGTCTCCTCTCCATGGGCTGCAGGTCCGGCCTGGAATCTGCTCCAGCAGGGGTCTTCCACAGGCCACAGTCTGTCGGTGCAGGCCCACCTGCTCCACCATGGTCTCCTCCACAGGCTGCAGCGTGGAACCCTGCTCCACTGTGGTACTCCATGGGCTGCAGGGGGACAGCCTGCTTCACCGTGGGCCTCACCACAGGCCGCAGGGGACTTCTGCTCCAGCACCTGGAGCACCTCTCCCCCTCCTTCTTCACTGACCTTGGCACCTGCAAGGCTGTTTCTCACTCCTCTCACTCTCCCAGCTGCTGTGTGGCGCAGCGTTTTTTTTTTCCCTGTCTTAAATATGCTCTCACAGAGGCGCAAAACAACATCACTTATTGGCTCAACTCTGGTCAGCAGTGGGGCCCTTACCAAACATGGGGCAGCTTCAGAATCCTTCTCACAGCAGCCACCCCTATGGCCCCCTGCTACCAAAACCTTGCCATGTAAACCCACTACAGTGATTCTTTTCAATGGCGCAAGTTCTTAATGTTCATATGGTTATGTCAGTGCCCATGGAAGCTGTGCATAAAGCTCTGTCACCTTAAGCATCTAATTACTTCTGGCTAGAAAGATTTAATTTTTCTTGACCTCTCAAATGAACAACAGCAAATCTGAGTTCTGTTTTCTCTTATTTCCTTGGGGGGTGGATAAGGATAAAGATACATGCTACAATGAAAACATTGCACATCTTAGTTTTATTGGCCATATTTTTCCAGTATCCTTCCAAGTAATGAAAGAACTCTGGTGTAACACCTAATGTGTCAAAGATCGAGTGACAAAACTGCCTAGTTCAGTGGAACACACTTAAATGAATAACTGTTAAGGGAATAGTTATTCATTTTCACTTTTACTGGCTGAATAATATAGTTATCTTTTTGATGCCAATACCAACTTCTAGCTGTGCTTTTCATTGGGTGACAGTGCAGCAAACCTTCATTTTGAAAAGGTTTGAATCACCTGCAAGTCCAGTTTACATCCTAGAATAAATTTCAAAAGCAATCCAAGATGAAAGCTTGCTGTTTGTTGGGCTGCAGCCTGAAGAATAAAGAAAATGTTATATTGCATGGAGATGGAGAATAGTATGAGAAAGCTAAAATGTCACTGTAGAAAACTAAGACTTGTGTTTACTTGAACTGCTATGATCTGGTTACCAGTTTGCAAGGAAAGCTGGTGCAGCAAAAAAAGGTAGGTTTGGTGACAAAATAGGTAGAAACTGTTAAGTTTCTCATAAGAGAAGAAGCTGGAAATATTGAAATGTTAATTTCAAATAAGAATGGATAAAAGTATACAGTAAGCTGAAGTTAACTAATGACTAATAGAGATTGAGAAGGTAGGTGATTCACATTTCTCATTATGTCAAAATGAATCCAAGGAGTGAGCGTACTTAAAATTTATAGGAGTAAATTTATAAGTAACACAAGGAATTCTGCTACAAGGTACTGAACAACTTGAGTCAGAAATATTAAAGATTTTTTTGTAGCTATTAATGAGAATTACAATTGCATTTCAATGGGGGGGGGGGTGGAAAAAGGAAAGAGATTCTTAGTTTCCAATGCATAAGCATAATTTTTAGGTCAAACTTTCACTACAATCACCTTTTTGTGGAATACTTGAATTCCAGCTACTTATTAGACATAATTGCCTGTCCTAAGCTTGTCTGAATTATTCTTATTATGAGATATACATGCAAGCATCTAATTTTTTATATATATTCATATGCTATTTCAGTGCAATTGATTGACCTTTATGTCAACATAAGGAAGAAAATAGCCTATAAAACTACACTTTTCTCATTAGTCAATTCACTTAGTTCTTTACTGTTATCTGATCTGACACAATTCAGTTCCTTAAAATTTATGTATATAATGTGTGTGTATATTTGTGTATATTATTTTCAAATGTGCATATTTAGTATATTTTTGTATATAAAAGCATATATACTTAAATATTATTTATGGCTTGTTTAGCCTAGAAAAGTGAAAACAGAATGTGATAACTTTACATATGGAGGAACTAGAGGTGGAATAAATACCTAAGCAAGAAAAGTTACTTAAACTGAAGTGCTGGCAAAGAGCAAAAAGACACTCTGGCTATAAATGAATTCCAGTAAGAACTTAGTCTACAAACTATCATTAGAGTGAGTCTTTAGAATTGTGTTTTGTAATTCTAAGAGAAAGAAAAGGAGCAAGGGAACCACGCTAGTTTTAATTCAGAACTTGATAAATTAAGGTGGAATCAAAGATTAGATCAGCCACAGACTGGATATGTAACCTAGGAGGTCTTCTCCCCAGTCTCATATCACTAAATTAATTGTTTTGAGTGCTGTAACATGACACAAAAGTAATATAAATTTCACATTAAATAAAGTGATGCTCTTAAATGCATTAATATAACATGTTAAATGACCATATCTCTTTACATTTTAATTTTTAGCATATTTGTTTTGATAGTACATGAGAACTCTTAGAACCACTATGTAAAACTGCTTCGCAAGTTGTCATAGCAATTAAATTGTGGAGTTCAGCATTTCTTCCTTTGTCTTAACTCTGTTGTATGATTTTTTCAAAAACAAGCCAATATTGCACATTTTATTCTCATTTTTCTAACTAGTTGAATAACAGGTACAAATCATGTTGAATTTTGATTTGTGCTCCTTGCCTTAGCTGTACTAAAATTTATCACCTGTTTCAGTTTTCTAACTTGGGTTCTTCCGGTATGCTTAGCTTGCTCATACAAACTGCAAACAGCACAGGGCAAAGCCAATGATTTCAAAATATCTCTGACAACCTGGGTATCTGTTCTTCTGTTTTAAACATTGTCCCTCTGTGTGGCTTCATTTAATGCTTCTAAGCTAAAAATAATAACTGGGAGGGTCTTTTTCTCCTTTCTGCTTTGCTGTTGATCTTTAAAATTATGAACTCAGGCAGAACATAAGGAAGCTGTGCTGAGACTTTTTGGTTATTGTATCTCTCCCCGGAGGTCACAAATTAGCACACAGTAAGAGAGCTCCTCTCCTGGAGTATTTTCCAATCAAAAATGTATGACTGCAGGAGGGAGAAAAGAGTGATAACTGCCATTTGATTGAGGAGGATCTGAAACACCAAGAATTATATTCAGTATTTCTTCTATAGTGAGCAAGTTGAAGAGCTTTTTCTCAGTTCAAGATAGCTTCTATTTCTGGTCTTTGCACCCTTGTTCATTGAGACCTGTGATGTGGAGAGAGTCATTGTGGTATGAGTGGGACATAAGCTATGCTGGAGTATGGCCCAAAGCAATTAAAGGGGGAGGCAGTGAGAACTCAGACCTCAGACTTGGTTCTATGGAAAAATCCACAAGTTCTGAAAGCTTCAGAAGGTTATTCTTGGAAGGTTATT